>PVLD010005005.1:0-117783 GCA_004027595.1 Dinomys branickii | reverse complement strand
TAAAATAAAAAAAAAAAAAAAAGGATCCCTGGCAACATACGTTTCAGCTACTGGGCTGCCTGGCATACTGTGTGGCTTCTAAGTGTCACGGGTTCTTATCTTCAGTGACATTTCCAAGATCTCTTTGAGATGTTCAATCTGTATGACCCTTGTTCTTCTTGGCAGTCACAGACCAGAAACTTTGAAAGTATTTGCCTAACTTTTGATTTTCTATGCCTTTTGGAGGTATATGTAGGATGAATTTGATGTCTCCCAAAGAGCAGATAGGTGAGGAGCAAAGGAAAGGATTTCTTAGAAAAACTGCTTGTCTGACGAGCCAGTTCACCACCCAAATCATGTCCATGCCCGGGGCAGCAGGGTGGGGATGCTAGAGAAACCTCCAATGTTCTGCTGAGGTTGCTATCACCTACCAGGGAAACAGGCACCATTTATAGGTTCTCTCTGATGCTGCAATTAGCACAGCTACTTTTAAAAATAAATCGTTAAAAACTTCTGAATATATCTCCCTGTGCTACATTCTTTGTGTGGTACTGGGAGTTGAATCTAAGGCCTTCTTCCTGAGCTACATCTCAGCCCTTTTAAAGAATTTTTTAAAATATTGAGATAGAGTTTCACTAAGTTACCAAGTTGCTCAGACCGGGCTCAAGCTTTCAATTCTCCTGCCTCAGCCTCCCAAATCACCAGGATTACAAGCATGTTCTGCCACTCCCATTTATCATAACATCTTCTTTTCTCTAAGCATCTAACATTTCACAGTCTTTCCAGTGTTCCCTAGGGAGAATATGAAAAATCTGTGAAAAGGCTGGCAGTGAGGGTAAGGAAACCATGGATGATTATAGATTAGCAGGAAGGCTAATTCTCAAGTCTGTGGATGACTCTAAGGCCTCTCTATCTTGCGTGTGTGGTTTGTGGGAATTTAAACCAGGAGTAAGCACCACTATCAGCCCTGAACATTTCATTCTGAAACAAAGTCTTGCTAATTTCCTAGGCTGGCCTCAAAGTTTTGATCTTCCTGCCTCTGCCTCTAGGGTAGCTAGAATTACAGGCCCATTCTACCATGCCTGGTGTACACCCTCCTTCTTGAGAGAGAGTCAGTATCTATCAGCCTCTTCTACAACTTTTCTGGTTCCTGAACTTCAAAAAGCTCTATGTGCTTTTACTTTAAATCCTAGGACATTGGAATGTTTATAATTTATATGTTGTTGTATTTCTTAATCTCTTAAATATATTTCTAGACAACTCCTTTCTAAACATTTGCGAATGACTTCTTTAAACTGATGACAGTTTGCTTTAGTACAACAATTATTAAAAACCCACAAAACTATCTAAAATTACCATCATTTCACATAGAACAGAACAGCAGATCATAGCAATATCACATGGGGAGATGGTCCCGTTTTTCCCCACGGTGCAATGTCCATCATAGGAACTGGAAACTCCTCATAGATGTATTTGAAAACATAACAGTACCCTTACTTTTCTCTCTGTGTCCTAAACCAGTTAAAATTTTACTGCCAAATGGCATTAGGGTGTGGGCCAGCATTCTGAGGTCACCTTCTTAGGGAAGACTCCTAGATAAAAACTAACTGTTCATTTGTATATTTATATAAATGATCTCGCAGTGGTAAATGCCACAGAAAGATCCCATCACTGTCCTTTCTTTCACAGAGTATGTACATTGGGTATATTTCCCACAGTGACACCATATTGCATTTTCTGTACCTTTTTCTCATATGAATTGCGAGAATGGGAACATTTTCATGGTGTCCTCTCTTCCACAAGAGCCAGGAATGTGTTGGTTTTGGCTAGAGGTTCTTCTTTTTTGTGTGAAGAAGACACCGTTGCCCACATAGAAATCGACGGAGAAAGCCCCTTTCTACTACCAACAGGGACCCTGGAAAAAGTAGTCTAAACACTGTGGAGTAAAAACATTGTTTTTTTCTGACTCAAGTAAATGGAATTCTTGCAATAAATATCAGACCGGAATGCCCTGAAACAGAGCCCGTCTGTTTTCTCTTTCTAATTTCCAGTGAGACCAGATGCATTACAATATCTATATAAACCTTTTAGCTTAACCATTTAAAAGCTATAATGTAAGGCATGGGAGGTAGGGAACAAAATTTGGCTGGCAGCATAATTGATGGTCCTTGAATGTTTGCTACGAAACAGATCCAGACCTTGATCTGTAAGGAGGAAAATAAGACAGAGAAAATGAAGCTGAGCTGCCCAGTACAACAAGGAGCTGAGTCGAAAGGGTAACTGAAGAGAGGGCTTCTGAGGGATCAGGAGGTAAAGCTAGCTGTTTGAAGGAGGGAGGAGGCAGAGGTCAGCCTAGTAAATGCTGCTTTGGGAAACGGATCTCCAGGAATGGAAGTCTTATGTACACAAAGAGGCAGTTTTCAGTCTTGTGCTACTTTACTTTTAGTCTTGGGTAAATTTTGTTAAAAGTATTGTACTGGGTGATGCCTTCTGAAAATCTCTGAAGAGCATCCATGTCTGCACAATCGTTCTGAGGCAGAGAGAGAGAGTAGACATGAGAGGTGAGAACCTAAGAGACAATGAAACAAAACAGGGATGTTAGGTGAGGGAGTAATTCTAAGAAGCAGAAAGTCCTTATGATTCTTGAAAAATGCAGGAGTCAGCTCCAAGAGAGATGAAGAATTAACTCATTTTAATGACAGCACTAGCAGAAGGGTGGTACTCTCATGAGATAGAAAACTTGGAAACTCATGCAGCTGGGTCTCAAGTAGCGCTTGCAAATGCATCTAACAGTTCTACAAATGGCAGCCTCCTTTGACTTGTTAGTGACAAGTTGAGCAAGATCTTTAGTTGTGTGGTATAAACAGAACTAGCAAGTCCGCTTGCAACATCTGACCTTCTCACATCATGGGAGGACTGATGTAGAGTTATTCTCAGACCCTGAACTTTTCCAAGGAAAATGACTCTGATGGTAATGGTGTGGCTTTAGTGTTGTAGCCCGTAAAGCTACGTTATATAAAATATCGTTTCTTCCAAAAGTCATGTTGGGTTTTCTTTCTTTCTTTTTCAGAAAGCAACATCAAACAAATTTTTGAGATCTAGAACAGGAAATGAGTGATTCATCAGGCTGGATTTCACCCAAAGAGCTGTCTTCGCAGCTGTGGAGAAGGGCTGCAAAACGTTCCAGAGGACTTGCCTGGTACGGTTTCGAAGCAGCCAGGCTGGGGACTGCAGAGAACTCTCCGGAATGGGATGAAGGATGACAGTTGGAGAGCTCAGCTAGGACTCCCCACAAATATATCAGCCTGCTGCACTGCTTAACTGGAGCATCTTCTAACTGCCTCTGAATCCACATTTGGAGGCAGTCCAGGGTAACTCAGCACCGCAGAAACAGTAAGCTTCTTCCGCAGCAGGAGCAGTAAGGTGTTTGCTCGGCTCTGTGTGACTGCAGGGATGATTTATTGTAGAAGCTGGCACCACTGTGCTATTTTCCTAAAGCTAATATAGTGCTGGTTATCTGGTGAGGACTGCCCTTGGGGCAGGGTTGGGGGTGGGGGTTCTGCTAGTGCCGATTCATTTGTGTTCCCTCTCTTCCTCTCTGCTTCAAGAGCACTCAACAAAATCCCAGAGCTTGGCTGCGCTCATCCAGTGTCCCGACCAATTCTCATGTGTACAGCCCTGCTGACTCTGATGAGTGAGATTTTGGAGGACATGGCCCAAGCCAGAGGGCTGGAGACCTGCCATTGGAAGAGAGGCTTTGGCCACTAGTATGTCTTTTTTGAACATGTGTGATGATTCAGGGGGTGAGAAATATTTCTACATCCTGTCAATGTTTCCAGAACTCAGTCCCCAAACCTGTCCCACACAGCCCTTTACTGCCAACCCCACCTGTTCATGGGTGGCCACTTTCCCATGTGGCCTCTGCCAGGCCTTGATGGTCTTTATTCCTCACTCACCATCATGTAATCTCTCTAAACCATTCCCTTTCACCACATCACTCTCTGTGCAGAGCTCTGCAGAAGCAGCTGAAGTATCTTTGTAGCATCACATGCATTTTGTCTGGGCCTTGCCTATGTTTATTAAACAGTCTGCAACTGCACACATTTTCTCTACATGATCAAGGATAAGCTGGGTATAGTGATGCAGCTCTATAATCCTTGCACTCCGGGAGATTGAGGTAGGAGGATCACAAATTTAAGCCCAGCCTGGGAAACTTAGTGATTTAGCAAAACCCTGTCTCAAAATAAAAATAAAAGGTAAATAAATATAATGCAGGTGTGGTGGCACACACCTGTGATACCAGAACTCAGGAAGCTGAGGCAAGAAAATTGCCATAAATTTAAGGCCAGCCTGGGCTACAAAGTGAGTGCAAGGCCATCCTGAACTGCACAGCGAGACCTTACCTCAAAATATAAATAAATAAGTGACTGGCTGGAAATCTACGGGGATGTAGGTCAGTGTGAAGGTCCTGGGTTCATTCTCCAATAGTTGAATGAAAAATGAAAGAAAAGAAAAAGCCAGGGCATATATGCAGGAACACAAATGTGTATTATGTCTATAAGTCATCATTTGTATTTTTTCTGTCATCTTACACTTTTGTCAAAGGTCCAAAGCTGAGGACAAGGGTTAAGTCCTGTATACCCTTATAAGTGCCCATGACCCCTCCAGGGATCACTAAGAGATAGCCTGAGTGCGTTTACAAACATTTGTTTATTCAAATCCCACATATTCATAAGAAGAAAAGACTAGAAATTCAGAGAGTTGAATACAGTGGGTGAGGCTTCGCCATGTTGATTTTGCACAGTTGGCTGAATTTCAAGCCAGGTGAGAAGGGCATGAAGAAAACTATGCCTGAAAACTGGGCATCCCTGGAAGAAGGGGAACCTGCCCTTCCCTCCATGATGAGATGTTCGCTGAGCTATGGTAGCTGCAGGCCTTCACCAGGGCTCCTGGTCCAGTAGAGGGAAGTACAGGGATGAGGTCCCAGGATAATTTTCTGTTTCTGTGAGAGTTTGCAGCTGTGGGTAATGAGGCTCCTTCCTGACCTGGGGAATCCTAAGTGCAGGAGGTTGGATTGAGTGGTGGCCACTACAGGATGAAGGCAAAAGTCAGCAGGGGCAGGGATGCTTGAGTTTCTCAGGGTGGTTAGTCTGTGGAGAGCAGAACCAGACTCACAAGTTCTCTTGTGGGGGGTATCCAAAATGGAATTCAGGGCCTTGTACTTGCCAGGCAGGTGCTGTACCTCTCAGTTACTTCTCCAGCCCTGCAAGGGCCCCTATGAAGAGCGCCAATTTGCAGTCCAGTGCAGCTGTTAAAGAGTCTTTGTAGGGTGTACCGCTGGAGACCGTGGCTCAGAAGAGAGGTATCGCTCTCCAGTATGTCTTTTTTAACAAATGTGATGGTCCAGGGAGTGAGACACACTTCTTTGTCCTGTCACCTTTCCCAGGACTGAGTCCCCAAACCTGTCCCACACAGCCTTTTCTCGCCACCCCCACCTACTCATTTGTGGCTGCTCTCCTTTGTGGGCAGATGCCTGTGACAGACCTTAATGGTCTCATTCTCTCCCACCATCCCTCATCCCACACACAGCTATTGGTACAAGTGGGAAGAGCTCAAAAGAACCAGAAGAGAAGCCCTTTCCTTCTGTGAGGTCTCTGGTATGGCTTGTAGCCAGATGTGTCCCCAGAACCTATGTGGTCATAACTGGGGCTTTTCAGAGGTGGCTGGATTTAGTGTGTGAATGTAGATTAAGGGTGCGATGCTAGGACTCAGGGTTTGACTAACGGAAGCCCCACCCTTGGTATGGGTGGTACCAATCAATGGGTTTGTAGCCTGGATGGAACAGAAAGGGACAGAAAGAATGCAGGCTTGCTGCTTCCCTTCCTTCTGTTTGCACCAGCCTGGGTTGCTCCTCCTCTGTGATGGCCCTCTGCCATGGTGCCCTGGCTTGGAATAACCAGCTGTGGCCTGAAACCTCTACAAATTGTGAGATGCAATAAACTTTTCCTCTTTTAACTTTAGGTATTTTACCCCCAGGCCCCTTCACTGGGGAAAACTTCATATTGAGTCCTTTGCAAAAGAGAACTGTTTCCAGAGTCTGGGCACAGCACTACAAAGCAGAGCTAAGAAAGGAGAGCTGGGGAGCGAGAGGCAGGCGCTGGGGGCTGGTACAGGTGAGGGGAATGGGTAAATGGTCGGAAAATGTGTCCAGGATGGTGTGGGGAGGCTGCCAATCCAAGCCTGACCTAAGCCAGCTCTGTTGCCAGACTCTTTTTCGTGTGAGATCATAAATCATTTATTTTTCATACTACTTTTAGCTAGAAATGCTGTTACTCGCAGCTGGCAGTACAGTCAGGCACCACATAACCATATTTCACCCCACGGGAACTACACATCCATGATGATGGCCCTGGGAGGTTATAATGGAGCAGAGCAGTTCCCACTGCCTGGTGACATGAAAGCCATCACGTCACTGAAGCACAAGGCCTTGCACAGGTATTGTGAGGATGCCAGTATAAACAAACCTGGTGTCCTGCCCATAATGTAGAAGCATAGCACAGAGCATTAGGCAGAATCTATACTACTTGGTAATAATAATAAATCACTATGTTACTGGTCTATGTATTTACTCCATCCTCTTTTTTTTTTTTTTGGTACTAGGAATCGAACTCACAACCTTACACTTGCCAGGCAAGCTCAGCTGGTGCTGAGCTGCACCCCCGGCCTTGCTCTGTCATCTGTCTCATTATAATTTTCTTTTAAAAAATTTGTATTGAATATTATATTTGTATGGGGTACAAAGTGGTGCTGTGATGTGGCCATGTAATGTGGAATGACTGGATCAAGATAATTAATATATCCATCACTTCAAATGTCTAAAGATGTTTCTTTTTAAATTTTTTCTTTCACTCTTTCTTTCTGTTGTCTTCACACACACTCCCCTCTCCTTGGCTTGTCTTCCTCTCTGGTTTCACATTTTTGGGGGGGCGGCTTGGATAAGTACAATGTATTCTGGTCACATCCATCTTCCCATAAGCCACCCGTATACCTCTTCTCACTCTCCTCTACTCTCTTCCATTTATCTAATAACCAGCTCCCTTCCAGTTTCTTGTCATGTATTTAAGATTTCACTGATTAGGGAGAACATATGATATTCATCTGAGTCTGGCTTATTTCACTCAACATAAGGGTCTCCAGATCCATCCATTTTCTTGCAAATGACAAATTTTCATTCTTCTTTATGGCAGAATAATATTTCATTGTGTCCATACAGACCACACATTCTGTCTATTTGTTGCTTTTAATCATTATTTTGCACTTATTAAAAACAAATTCTTGCTGTGAAACAGTCTGCCTTGCTCTGCAGGCAGGCAGGGCCCTCAGATTTTCCTTACCAAAAGTCCACACAAGGAGACTGACCTACACCACCTACACATGAGATGCTGTCCCAAGAGTCAGGACCTCTGTGGTGAGCACACAATGGCAGGCTGGTCTCGGGACACATTCCTAACAACTTATCCCTGTCATTAATGATGCATGAGGAAATTTTATCTGATTATAAAGCACCATTGTTTATGTTTATCAAAATATATGCACATGACCAAGAAATCTAAATGATACCGTAGGACTTTTCATAAAATACAGCATCCTTAAACTCTGCTTATCTGTCACCCACAGCCAAATAATTATCTGCAAGTGCTGTTAGTTGAAGCTGGAAGTAAAGCTTTTAAACTTTTAATTGTGGTAAAACACACATACATAAAATTGACCAGCATAGCTGTTTTAAAGTATAAACAAAATGGCTAAGATAGTCAATTTTTACTCCCATATACCTGAGATATTTGTTTGCAAAAATCCTTGATTACCTGTAGATACTATCTTCGTATTTCCTCCTATATTGTAGGCACAAAGCTCACTTACCTGATATCTCCCTCTTCACCTCAAATAACTAAGCAACTCTTTCTAATGTAATTCTGTACACATTCATAGCTCTAGGTACCCACAAGGATGTGCAAGCAACTCTTTCTTCACCATAAATTGTGAGCAAAATCTTATTCTCTCTTTGAAAATCAAATACACCCCTCTCGTTTTCTAAAGTTAGAAGGTGAGGTATAAACACCAATTTACCCTACTACCATGTTAATGACTAAGTAAAGTTTTGCATCTTTTCAATAGAATCTCCAAGTGATCAAGGCAGAGGGCCAAATTTCTGTTTTATTTCCCAGCTTGGCTTTCTGAAGGTTTTAAATAATGTCAGTCTTTTCCTGGGGTGCTCCCTCTGCCAGGAAAGATTAGGGCATTATAAAGACCACATGTGCTGCTGTTAGAAATTATTACTGAGTGTCTCTGGCATGTCCACGTTATCCTTCTGGGGGAATTCTGGCAGCATTTGGCAGTTGTGTTCATGTCGTGGGGCCTACTGAGCAGCTCTTATCCTGAGACCTGTGCACTATCCTCACGATTTTCCAGGTTTAAGGTCTTCTCTGAACATTCTTGGGTGGTTCTTAAAGAATGGTGCAGGAAAAGTACATGCTCTAAATCCTTGCATATCTGAAATGTGTATTTTGCATGGACATTTAATAAATATATAGGTTTTATCATTGTTTTTGAATACAATTTAAATACTTAAAATTCATCATTTTAAACTGTATATCTATTTTAATTATAGTCACAAAGTTATACAGCCATCACCACTGCCTAATTCCAGAATATTTCCATTATGAACTGGCTACTTAACTTTTAGGTTTTCTGCATGTAGTCTTCCATAAAAGTTTTTGGGAGGAAAGTTTGTATACCATGTACCAAGTGCTAAGCAAAAGTGGTTGTTCTTTTACTTTTTTTCAGCACTGGGGATTGAACTCAGGGCCTTTGACTGAGCTACATCCCAAGCTTTTTTTTTTCTTTTGAGCCAGGATCTCAGTAAGTCACCAAGTTGCTCAGGCTGGGCTCAAACATTTGATCCTCCTGCCTTAGACTTCAGAGTGCTGGGATTACAGGTGTGCCCCACCACACCTCAGCTAAGCAGTTGAGCACTAATATATTGAGTAGGAGAAAAGGCAAATCACAGTCTAGAGACTGCTGTTTCTGGACTGATGGGTGAGAGGCAATGCCAGGAAAGCCTTTAATCGCAGGACAGTTTATAGGAGCTGAGGACAGCCCCATCTAATAGCTAGCCAGAAACTTAGACCTACAACTACAAGAAAATGATTCTGCCAACATGGAAGCAGATTCTTCCCCAGTAGAGCCTTCGAATGAAAATGAAGCCCAGCAATGTGTCGATTACAGCCATGTGTGATCTCAAGCACAAAACTAAGGAATTCCCAGAACACTGAAGCCCAGAAACTCTGAGGTAATATATATTTACCTTACTTTGCAGTAATTACTTTAAACTACTAGGTTTGTGGTAATGTGTTGCACTGCTGTAGAAAACTAATACATCTGGCCTCAAGATCTTGCCACTGCTCATTCTAATCACAGCTACAACATGGAACACGCAACCTTGGTTCAACATCTGTCATCACCAAGAGCAGGCCTCACACACGGAGACACCACCAAAATATTACCGACTCTGCTCCAGCTTAGCAAGCAGTCATTATTCTTCACATGCCTTTGTGGAACAATAGTCTGAGAGACTAAGAGAAAATGGGCAAGGCCAGGTCATGGTGAATGTCCTCAGGAATCCTGCATGTGGAAAAGGCCAAACATTCAGCGTGGATCCCAGCACTGTCATTGCGAGGGCAGAAAATTTGGGAAAGTGAGAAAGCGTCCTCTATTGTGATCTTGGTTTTGTTTTGCCTGTTTTTTCATCTGCTTGTTTTGATGGCTGAGGAGTCTGAAGCCCAACAGCTTGCAGGAGATTCGGAGTCACATCCCTTACTGGCTGCTTCTTGACCTCTGCGAAGTTGCTTCATGCCCACAATTAACTCATTGCATGCAGAAGCCAATGCCATCAAACCCTACTTTATATTTGTATATGGTGAGTGACTGCTAACTTGTACAGCATCATTTCGGATGGGGTGGTGTTTTGCACATACTGAACCCCCTTGTAAACTCTCTTGTAGCTCTCACTTGCCCCTGGTCACCCAGACAGATAACTCATCCAGAAGCAACAGTAGCCAAAAGTTGTGTTTTTGTTTTTTTAACTTGCCCATCTTGATTCCTGTGTTGCTTCTCCAGGCAGATCCTGGCCCTGCCATCCCTACAGCTTTTGAGCAACCTGGATCACTGTGCTCAGAGCAGAAGGTCTGCAGTGATTGTGGCTTTGAGGAACAATCTGCACCCTCAGCTTTGTAGGTAAGCAGGAAACAAACATTCCAAGGGCCCAAAGTGTCAGATTGCATTTACCCTTGACATTTGCTTTTCAGTGTTAAGCCCTCGTCCTCTTATCCACCTGGTATTTTGCACTTGATCAAACACCCAAGTCTCTTCATGGCATTCATGCTCCTTAAATCAGATGGAAAATGATGATTAAGCGTGCGTGGGCAGCGTTTTCACTGTGTTTTTGATCTGGGTCCAAGGGGCCTACTTTTATACTTCCCAGAGACACATTTTCCTGAATTTTCCTAAACAAGATTTCTAGGTAGAAGCAATAGCAGAAAAGGCCCTGAGGTAGAGATCTGCTTGGAGCATTTGAGGGACTGAAGCAATAAGGGTGTGTCTGGAAAGTGATAGATACATGTTAGACCAACTACAAGTGAGGTTACAGAGTAAGAGAGGGTTAAGGAGAAGGTACCCTGCAGGTGGTGGCAAGGAATTTGACAATTCTAATTGTAATGAGGGTTTTATTTTTATCAACAACTTAATTGAGTAAGTGACCAAACTTAAGCAATAGCATCAAATACCATACTCTGCCTTTCACAGCTAATGTTCCCATCATATTTCTGCTAAGTATTCATTTGTAGGAGGTTTACATCAATTAACCACTCACCTTAGGTATGATTTGCTCATAGGAATTCTAAATAAAAATGTTGTACTGTGTCACAGAATTTTGACTTTTATATAATTGGACCAATTCTGCTGTCTTTGTTAGGCACTATTTTTGTGGTCTCAATCTTTTGTTTTCTGGATTCAGCCATGTAGGAGAGTGCTGTTGTAATTGTTTTATTTCACTATGAATCGTATTCCAAGATATGGTCATCTCAACTGGTACTTGTTGGTTCCAGTTTTTATTACACATTCTATGGTCATCTTTGCGTATGTTGCATGGAGCATACTGTAAGAGTTGCTTTTGGACAGGTAAATAAAACTGCTGAGCCATACATTTTAAAAATCTTCAAATTTAGGAGACAATGCCAAATTATTTTCCAAAATGACTGGACCAACGCATATTGTCAAAAACAGAATATAAGTTACATTTTTCTACATGGTTGCCATTACAAAATGTTTTCTAATTTTTATAAATTTACCATTTTGGGAGGGGACAAAATTACTATCTTAATTTGCTTTTAGCTTACTATTAATAAAGTTTACAATTGTATCATTTGTTTTTAAGTTTCACTATGAAATGTCTAGTTACATTTTTGCCCATTTTAATATTAGGTTATATTTTCATATTTATTTATAAGTTTTTTGTAGAGATTAGAGAATAATACATATTTCATTTTATGCATTGAGTATATCTTCACTCAATCATTGAATTATTTATCGATGGGCTGGGGATATAGCTCAGTAGAATAAGCGCCTGCCTAGCAGGCACAGGCTCCTGAGTTCGATCCCCAGTACCGCACAAAAAAAATAAAAATAAAAATAAATTAAAAAAAGAATTATTTATTGATAATGTTCTTCCATAATGACATTTGTAATAAACAGTACAATTTATTTTCACTTGCTTTTTGCTTTTTATATCTTGTTTACTCCATCTTTTCCTATCTGCAAGTAATAAAGATATCTATTTTTCTCTTCTACAGTTATAAAATTGTTTCTTTAAATCTCTAGTTATTTATGGAGTTTGGTATAGGGTATGAGGATCTTATTTCTTCTGTGAGGTCAATCCACTGTTGAGCACTATTGAGTTCTTTCTTAATTATCTTCTACATCTTGTCTGTATATGATATTCATCATGTTTGAAGTTTTCAGCATCTCTTCCTACTGTCTCACTTTTCTAGATGTTCCCTTAATAAATTCCTGACACTGTTTCATAAGTTTGGTGTTCAGTAGAAAGAAATGTTTTTATTCAGCAGTCTGATTTCTTCTCAGAAGGAGGTTTAGTCTGAAGCTTTGGCCTGTCATTCCAACACCTGCATATCATTCAGCTTTCACTCATTCATACATTTCTAGGATAAGCTCAATTTTGCTGTGATGCATTACTACCTGCTTAACAGTGCCAGATTTATGTTGTCAATTTTTTTTTACAATTCTTGCATATAGTACGTTATGAGTGATACTGACCTGTGATTTTCTTGTGAATTCTGTCTTTCTTGGTAATTTTGTACCCATAACCCTAATGTTCCTATATTTACACTTTCTGGAAGACTCATATATCATAGGAAGGATTTGAAAATCTGGTCAAATTTTTGAGTGAAGTATTCTGGACTCAGTGTTTTCTTTCTGAGGGAGACTTTAATATGCTGGTTCAATTTTTAATAATGTGAGGTTATTTTGGCATTCTATTACATTTGGCATCATTTTTGGCAAATTACACTTTGTGAAAATGTGTACATTTTAAAATTATTTAAATATTAGTTTATGGTTGATATTTTTATATCATTTTTTTCTTAACATTCACTTTCACCTTCCCTTTTTTGTATTGAATGAACTCATTAGAGCTTGTCTCATAATTATTTTCAGAAACCAACTATATGATTTATCATTACTAATTAATCTTTGTTTTCTGTTTCATAAATATACAATATCATATTTGTTATCAGCTTCTATCTATTCTTTTTTTTTATTTTAAAAGTAAAAGAACAAAAACACCAACAAACAGACACACAGCAGCACAAGAACAGTACAAAAACTGAACTACAGATAAGGTGGCGGGGGATCAACAATGGTTGCTGTATTACACATTGATAACTTCAAAGTGTATTCTCAGGACAATACAAATAGACACACAAGACTGATCAAACAATTAATCAATTGTTCCTTACATCAAAACATCATGAGACAATAGTGCAACCATGTCAGCCATCCTGCACATATACACATACCTACACAGCTATCCCCCTCTTCCTTTTCTCCTTCTCTTCATCCCGATTGCTCTCTACTTTTGAGCAATCTCCCTTCATACCTCCCAATTTATATTCCCACCTCCAGGTTCCTACACTAATGATACAATATGCTGTTTGCACATGCACATCTGGTTTACCTCACTTATGAGTATGGTCTCTAACTGTGATCATTTGCCTATAAAAGCCTCCAGCTTGTCCTTCTTTATAGCTGAATAATATTCCATTGTGTAAAAATGTCACAGTTTTTTAATCCAGTCCTCTGTGGATGGACATTTGAGTTGCTTCCATGGATTAGCTATTACAAATTGTGCTTCTACAAACATGGGTGCACATATATCACAGTGATACGACGTTTTCGGATCTTCTGGGAAAATATGCAGAAGGGGAATAGCTGGGTTGGCTGGGACCTCTAGACCTAGTTTTCTGAGAAATCTCCAAACCGATCTCCACAGTGGTTTCACCAGTCTGCATTCCCACCAGCAGTGCAGGAGAGTTCCTATTTCTCCACAGCCTTGCCAGCATTTGTTATTGGATGATTTCTTGATGCTGGCCAATCTTACTGGGGTGAGATGAAATCTCAATGTTGTTTTCATTTGCATTTCTCAAATGACTAAAGATGTAGAATATTTTCTCATATATTTATTTGCCCTTTGTATTTCTTTTTCTGAGAAGTGTGTATTCATCTCAGATGCCCATTTCTGGATTGGGTCTTTGAATTTGGACAGGTTCATGTTTTTTCATTCTTTCTATGTGCTAAATAGAAGGCCTTTGTCCGAGGGACAGCCAGTTAGGATTTTTTCCAAATCTGTGGATTTTCTTTTTACTCTGCTGGTGATTTCTTTAGATATGCAAAAACTTTTCAGTACGATGAGGTCCCAGTTATTGATTCTTTGAAGTGTTTCCCTTGCAGTTTCATTTTTGTTCATGAACTCTTTTCCTACTCTTACGTCTTCAAGGTTTTTACCTACTTTCTCTTCCAATAGGCTTAGTGTTTCTGTTTTAATATTGAGATCTGTGATCCACTTTGACTTGAGTTTGGTGCATAGTGATAGACTTGGGTCTACTTTCAGTCTTCAGCAAGTGGCAAGCCAATTTTTCCAGCATCATTTATTGAAGAGGCTATCTTTCTTCCAGTGAGGTTGTTTGGCCTCTTTGTCAAAGATTAGGTGGCTGAGTGTGTGCGTGGTTGTGGCTATATCTTCCAGTCTGTTCCATTGATCCTCAGGTCTGCTTTTTAGCCAGTACCAGGTTGATTTTATTACAGTAGTTTTGTAGTATAATTTCAGGTCAGGGATTGTGATTCCACCTGACTTGTCCTTGTGGCCCAGAATTGCTTTTGCTATTCTGGGTCTCTTCTGGTGCCAGATGAATTTAAGGCATGTTTTCTCTAGATCCGTGAGGTATGCTAGTGGTAGTTTAATGGGAATTGCATTGAATCTGTACAACAATTTTTGTAGTATAGCCATTTTCACAATGTTGGTTCTTCCTAACCATGAGCAGGGAATGTTTTTCCATTTATTGAAATCCTCTTCGATCTCTTTTTTCAGAATACTATAGTTTTCATTAAATAGGTCTTTCACCTTTTTTGTTAGATTGATTCCTAAATATTTCAATTTCTTGGATGCTATTGTAAAAGGTGTGGTTTCCTTAATTTCTCTCTCAGTCTGTTCATCGTTTGTGTATAGGAATGCTATTGATTTTTTGGGTGTTGACTTTGTATCCAGCTACTCTGCTGAATTTGTTGATTAATTGAAGGAGTCTTCTTGTGGAGTTTCTAGGGTCTTCCATGTAAAGTATCATGTCATCTTCAAATAACAGTAATTTTACTTCTTCCTTTCTTATCCATATTTCTTTTATTTCACTCTCTTGTCTAATTGCTCTGGCTAATGTTTCTAGAACTATGTTAAATAGTAGTGGTGACAGTGGACATCCTTGTCTTATTCCTGTCTTTAAAGCGAAAGCTTTCAGTTTTTGTCCATTTAGTATGATGTTGGCTGTTGGTTTGTCATAGATGGCTTTGATTAGATTTAGGTAGAGGCCATCTATTCCTATTTTTTCTAGGGATTTTAACATGAATGCATGTTGGACTTTATCGAAAGCTTTTTCCATGTCTATTGAGATGATCAAGTGGTCTTTGTCTTTGGCTGTATTGATATGGTATATTACATTAATTGATTTGCAAATGTTGAACCATCCCTGCATTCTGGGAATAAATCCAACCTGGTCATGGTGTATAATTTTTCTTATGATTCGCCATTGTATTTGCTGATTTTTTATTGAGCATCTTTGCATCTATGTTCATTAGGGAGATTGGCCTATAGTTCTCTTTCTTGGTTGGGTCCTTCTCTGGTTTTGGTATTAGTATAATACTTGCCTCCAGAAATGAGTTAGGGAGAATTGCTTCCTTTTCAGTTTCACTGAAGAGTTTGAGGAGTGTTGGCATGAAATCTTCACTGAATGTTTTATAAAATTCTGCTGTGAATCCATCAGGGCCTGGGCTTTTCTTTGTCAGTCAGTTTTTAATGACATTTTCAATCTCATTAATTGATATTGGGCTATTCAGGGTTTTGATATCTTCCTGGTTCAACTTTGGTAATTTGTACATTTCTAGGAATCTGTCAATTTCTTCTGGGTTTTCCATCCTATTGGAGTAAAGATTCTCGAAGCAGGAATTAATGATCTTTTGAATTTCTGTAGGATCTGTAGTGATTTCATCCTTTTCATTCCTTATTGCATGAATTTGAGTTCTTTCCTTTCTTTTTTTGATAAGATTGGCTAGAGGTTTATCAATTTTATTTACTCTTCCAAAAAACCAACTCTTTGATTCACTTATTTTTTTGTAGAGTTTTCTTCATCTCAATTGCATTAATTTCTGCCCTAAGCTTTATAATCTCCTCCCTTCTTTGGGCTTTGGGCTTGACTTGTTCCTCTTTTTCTAAAAGTTTGAGCTGCAACATTAGGCTATTTATTTGTTCTTTTTCTGTTTTCTTTATGTGTGAGTTCATTGCTATAAATTTCCTTCTGAGTATTGCTTTCATTGCATCCCACAGAGTCCTATAAGTTGTATTTGTATTTTCATTTGTTTGTAGGTATTTTTTAAAATTTCTTCTTTAATTTCTTCTGTGATCCATTGGTTATTCAGGAGGTTGTTGTCTAATTTCCAAGTGTTTATAGAGTTTTTGGAATTCTCTTTGTCATTAATTTCCAATTTCATTGCATTGTGGTCAGATAATATGCATGGGATGATTGCAATCCTTTTGCATTTAGGTAGGTATGCTCTATGGGCTAGAATGTGGTCTATTTTAGAGAAAGTCCCATGTGCAGCTGAGAAAAATGTGTATTCTGGTGTTGTGGGTGGAAAACTCTGTAAACATCTACTAAGTCCATTTGTTCACACATTTGGTTCAGGTCTGTTATATCTTTGCTGAGTTTTAGTCCATTTGACCTGTCTCTTTGCATCAAAGGGGTGTTTAGGTCACCTATTACAATAGTGTTATTGTTTATTTGGTTTTTTATGTCCACGAAGATTTGCCTTACATAGTTTGGTGCTCCAGTATTTGGTGCATACATGTTTAGGATTGTTATCTCTTCCTCTTGCAGTTTTCCCCTAACTAGTATATAGTGGCCTTCTTTGTCCCTTTTGATTGTTATCAGTTTGAAGTTTACATTGTCTGCAAACATAACAGCTACCCCTGCTTTTTTCTGGGAACCTGTTGCATGGAGAATTGTTTTGCAACCTTTGACTTTCAGTCTGTGGATTTCCTTTTGAGTAAAGTGTGTTTCCTGTATATAGCATAATTGTGGGATTCTGTCTCTTAATCCACTCTGCCAGTCTGTTTCTTTTGACTAGTGAATTGAGGCCATTTACATTGATGGTTATAACTGTTATACATTGGCTTATTCTTGTGATGCTGTTTACTTGATGTTGCTTTCCTACTTTTGCTGTTTAATCTCTTGTTCTGCTTAAGGGTTCCTTTCTATTGTTGTTCTTGGGATTGTGGTCACCTTTTCCTCTGTCTAGAATATCTTCCAGTACTTTTGTAATGTTGGTTTGGCACTCATGAAGTTTTTCAGTTGTTCTTTGTCATGGAAATATTTTATTTCTCCATTGAATTTGAAGGATAGTTTTGCAGGATACATCAGTCTGGGTTGGAAGCTGTTTTGTCTCAGAATCTGTAATACCTCACTCCAAGCTCTTCTTGACTTCATAGTTTCTGTTGAGAAGTCTGCTGTGATTCTGATGGGCTTTCCTTTATAGGTGATCTGCTTCTTTTCTCTAGCAGCTTTTAATATTGTGCTCTTTTGCAGCATATCTGGGATCTTGACTATTCTATGTCTGGGTGTGGTTTTGTTTGGGTTGTGGCTGATTGGAGTTCTATATGCTTCATTTACCTGCACATCAGTATCTTTTAGCATGCTTGGGAAATTTTATGCTATTATTTCTCCAAATATTCTTTTCATGTCATTTGTGTTGCCTCCTGCTGTTTCACTGATTCCTATTACTCACACATTATTTCTCTTTGCTTAATCTTGCAGCTGTTGGATTGATTTCTCCTGGTTCCTTGTTGACTTTAAGAGATTCTTCCTTTCACAATCATTAGCTGTCATGCTGTCTTCAAGATCTAAAATTCTATCTTCAGATTCATTTAAGCAGTTTTGCAAGCTTTCAATGGCAGTTTTCATTTCCTGGAAATCTCTTTGAGACTGTTTCATGTGTTCTAATTCATTTCTGAATTGCTCATGTCACATTTCCATTTGTTACCTTTGATCTTCTAGTCTTTTATCTGTTTCTTCTCTGTGTATGTGAAGCATTTCTTCCATTATTATTTTCATTTCATTTTTTGCCTGAGAGATTATTTCAGATTTAATCTCTTCTGTGGCCTGATGGAATTGTTTCTTTACTTCAGATGTGATCATTTCAGAAATTTTAAGTATGTGGTTTCCTAGTTCTCCTATGTCATTGTGTCCTGTGCTTGTTCTGGGTGGAGTTTTGTTCTGAGACTGCATTTTGCCCCTTTGTCTTGTCATTTTGAATGTCAGATGACTAGTGCTGAGCTACTGACTACCCAGGCAGCTCACAAAGGACTCTAGGGACCCTAGTTTACCTGGATGTCAAACTAAACTGAGTGTGCTAGCAGACTGTGGACCACTGGGCCCTGGGACCCCAGGCAATTGCTGGGGTGCATGGCTCAGACCACACCTACGATAGTGAGGGAATGCTGGGCTTTGGTACCAGAGTATCCAGTGTGTGGACAGGAAGCATGTGGGCCTCAGCGTTGAAGCCTATGGTGGTTAGGCAGTGGCTTCTGCTTCCAGATCCTCAGATCAGTGGGGAGCAGAGCTCTCCTCCCAACCCTGAGGACCCCTGAGCCTTAGGCTGATTCCACACTGCAGGTCTCAACCACCAACAGGGACAGGCCCTCCCAGTTGGAGTTCCTTCCTAACTCTAAGGTGTGGAGCAGAACCCAGGTGTTGGCTTTACCAGAGAAGGGTCGTGCTGCTCATGTGGTCTCACAGGTCAGCCTCTGTCACTGGAGAAAGTTCCAAGTCACACAGCTGGGACCGGGAGGAAATGCCATGCCAATCGGATGTTGGTGCCAGTGGGCCTTTGTTGCTGGAGTGAAGTCTGAGTTGCACAGTCGGGACTGGGTGGAAACACCCCGCTGATTGGATGCTGGCGCCAGTGGGCCTTTTAGCTTCTATCTATTCTTAAAGTTTATTTTCTGATTCTTTTTTCATCTTCTTCAGCTGTATACTTGGTTTATTAATTTTCTTTCTCCTTTATTTCTAATTAAACATTTAAGATGAAAAAAAGTCCTTCTAAGAAATACTTTAGTTTTACCATACTTTAAGTTTGAAAGTGTAGTATTTTGAATACTTTGCTTGCCAGTAGTCAGTGCTTTGTGATTTCTGCTTTATTCATGCATTAATTGAAACTACACCTTAACATTTCAGTGTAAATGCAGGTTTTCTTTTAGTTTTTTTGTTTTATTTTGTTTTGTTTGCATTACTGGAGATTCAGCCTAGGGTCTTAACGCTGGACTACATCCTCAGCCTCTTAAAAACAATTTTTTAAATTTCATTGTGAGACAAGTTCTCACTAAGTCACTAAGATCCCCAGGTTGGGCTTGAACTCGTGATTCTCCTGTCCTATTAAAAGATTGACAAGGACCTAGAGTGTGCCAGTCTACATGGGCAATCTCTAGAAAACTGTTTTGGAATTACGTGAAGAAAAACAAAGAATCAAATAAATTTAATATTGAAGGGCTAATATATCTATTTTCAATAAAGCCATGATTCTGCCAGCTTTGCTTTGCTGGTTGCATATAGCATACAGCTTGAATCTAACACAAGGCACAGCAATTTGCAGGTCCAGATCACACAGCTTTCCTTCTGTTGCACACCAGATCTGTACTCTCATTCATAAGTTTCACCTTGAAATCAACAACTACTCTGCCCCACATGGGTCACAGTTTCTTCTCTTCCTTTTTTATTTCAATAATTCTTTCTCCTCTCTTTCACAGCTTTTGTTCCATGCCTCCATTGTATCCCCCTTTTCTCTAGTAATTCAGATCAGCCTTTGGCTGGCTACCAGCTGTTTTCACAGTGTTATTATTATTCATGTTACACATATTTCTTGAGCACTCATTATATGATTAGCAATTTTCTGTTTGTCCAAATACACTGAATAATTTGATATCATATCAGGTACTATAACTATCAGTATTGCTCAGATGAAAAAATGGAAAGAAAGTGGGTTTAAGAAAATTGTCCAAGGTTACTGAGGAGAAAGTTCTGGAGCTGAGATTTCAACCCATGTCTTCTTGAATCAAAAGGATATATCTTTTGTCACTCTGTGCTGATGCCTTAAATTAAACCATTTATGAAAATCAATAGAAGATTTGCATGCAGTGACCAACAGCCATAGTCTTTGAAGAAAGGAGCCACTAGATCACTGTAACCTCAGCCCAGATCGGTGTGCACTGTAGGGATGGAAAGGATACTTTCCATCATCAGCAGGAAAAAACATCTAAATCAAACTTGAGGACTGTCAACCTAGACCTTAGTTTTCCTCTTTTACAAATATAGTAACAGATTCTAAATCAGCCTCTCTGCATTGAACCCAGGGTCTTCACACTGAGCTATATCTACAAACTGTTTTTAGTTTTTATATTGAGACAAGCTCCACCTAACTAAGTTGTCCAGGTTGGGCTCAAACAAGTGAGCCTCCTGCTTAACCTCCCAGAGTGCTGGGATTATAGAAGTGCCTGCCCTACTGGCTGATTTTTTGAAGCTTCCAGACCCTTTCTCATAAATGGCCATTGAAAATACCAATACCAAACATGTTTATAATCCAAAGCACTCATATATCAAAGGGAATTTCTCCATAAGAAGTAGAAACTCAGATGGTCCATATTCCACATCTCTAAAATATTGAATAAAATGATTACAGTATTATAATATAATACAAAATAATAAAGAGGATTCAACATATAAATGGAAGTAAACAAATTAATCTGCACTTAGGGACAAGAGCAAAGAGGGTTATTGTATTGGACAACTTTCACAATCATGAATGGAATCGCTGCTATCTATTACCTCAATGGAATCTTTTTCTTTTTATGCATCTATCCTGTGCCACTTGCTTGTGCCTCTTTGAGGATTTCATGGAAATTTGACATTTCATTGTCATGAAACAGATCCGTTGCTTACACTGCTCCAATCTCATTTGAGCGGTGCTTTTCTACAAATTTTTGCAGTTTCCACATTTCACACCTCTCTCTAATCTTATTTCAAGTGAGGGTGTTGTGGTTTCAGGTTTGGCAAAGGAGAACAATATAATATAGGATATATATTTTATAAGATTATTTATAATAGTCACCCAAAAAATCATATACAAGGGAGTGCAGGAAATTTGTCCACACACTAAAGAGCAAAGAATCCAGCTGAGGGCCTGGATCCCATGGTAATCTCCTGCATGAGTTCAGCTGAAGACCTAGAGCCCATAACAATGTCTCATGCAGTCCTATTTCACGGATTTGCACTGGGAAGGCCCAGAGGTCAGTGGTGGAAGCTATAAAGTCTGCGCCAGCAGAATGAAGGATTTGTGCCAGCAGGCTGAGGGATCTACAATGCAGCCAGGAAGCAATGCTCAAAATAAGAACCAGAGCCCGAAAAGTACCACAGTCATCCGCAGCAACAGTGAGGTCCCAAGCTCCTCCAATCATGATGAAAATTGAATTCCCATCAGGAAAGCCAAGGCAACAAGCTTCTCCAGGACACTGAACAATGCACCATCTTTCCCTCCAGAGCCAGGAAGCAGTGCTCAAAGTGAGGACCAGAGCTCCCCCAAAGTGAACCGAAGCTCAGCAACAAGGTCCCAAGCTCCTCCAACAATGAAAACAGCAGAGTTCATCAGGAAAGCCAGCATGACAAGCTTCTCCAAGAGAACCGACAACTCCTTACAACTTCTCTCAGCTTCCAACAGGCTCCCAACAGCCTCCTTTCTTCTTCTCCAGTTCTGCCTCTTATTCTGCTGGTAACAATCCTCGCTTGGGCCTCCCGCACCCGGCACCACGCTGGTTCAGTTCAGCTGGGTGTTACAAATTGACCACGAGTTGTCAGTCCACCACAGAGGGCATACTCTGCCTTTTTCTCCTCTTCCTCTGCAGATGAGATTTACTCCATAACCTCTTGGTACTTCGAGATGATCATCTACAATCAGAGAGGGAGAGGGAGAGGAACCATCGGCTCAGGTGGCATCGTGTCACACTCAGCATCACATACTACTCATATCATGAGAGTGTTCATACATTAAAATTTACTAGGAGTGTTTGCTTGTCTTGAAGAACACTTGCAGACTAAGTTATTCAAATCCAAGGTTTTACTGTACATATACCATATGCCATTTTAAAATAAGTTATTGTATTTACTCTTTATTCTTATTAATTAAAATGCATATGATGTGAAGCAGTCATTTATGTGCACAATAAGATTTAAGGTGACTTTTTACTAACTCTAACTCTAATCCTAACTGTAGAGAGAAACTTTTCATTTGCAGCTGTAGAACCCCTAAATATTTCTTGATTCTTGGGTGGGATTAAATTTTGATGCTGCTGCTGTCTACCACATCACACAAATGACATGAATTCTGACCCCACCCCTGCCCATTTTGAAATTGTGGTTGATTTCTTGTAATATTTTTCTCCCCCTGATAACTGCAGCCCTCTACCTGGAGTCTACATATTCTGGTCTGTTATAATTTAACATGATAAAATTCACTTTCACATTCTGGTCTTTATTTTTTTCATCCTCGAATTCCTTAAAATTGTGGTTTATACTCACTCTTATCCATTTCTCAACAACCACATCTAGTCTAAAATCAAAGTAAGGAAGTTCTCAGAAGCCCTATAAGATAGTCTGGTGCAGTCTTCATCTTCTTTCACCTCTTTGGCATTTGATGATGCTGGTCCCCTTCTTTCTTCTAGTGATTTTCTTTTCCTTCTTGATAACTTAGTGCAGCAAAGAAAACATGTCATTTAAATAAAACTGCATCTGCCCTCCTCATGAAGGAGAATTTTATATATCACACACCCACAACTACACACACACACACACACACACACACACACACACACTCCACACACAAGGCACTGAATGTTGTTACTGTGTCCTTCCAGTTATGGAGATTGGTGGTGGAAAACAGAAAGGAAATTTCAAGGTTTTTGCCAATTCTTCTATATTAAAGGATAACTGAGTAGATGACACATTGTTTAGCAGAATATATTTATGAGCCTTTAAATATGTAAATACCAATTCAAAGCCAAGAAAGAAACGAGGAACAAATTGTTCCAAACAATAAAGCGAAAGGAACTGCATTTTAACAGAGAAGGCAGAAGAAAGGAGAACTCAAGAAATAAAGGAGCTGACAGAAACTTGAAGGCGATAAAAGGTAGACCAAAATAACTCAGGACTGGATACTGTGAAAATAGTAGCCACCAAAACTCCCTGTCACCTAAATAGCTTGTCTCAGGCTCTTGAGACAAGACTCTGGTGTGGGTCTGGTGGCATATTGGGGTCAGGCCCAGATTTAGTTTCTTGGAGTTGCAATAGTCCAGGGTATAACTGATGGCTTCAGATTGCAAACACATTTAACCGAAAATCCATCAGAAACCAGACAGTATACTTTTTGCAAGACTGACATGGTCCATATTGTTTGGTCAGTTTCCTTAGATCCAGCACCAACAAGACACAGCCACAAACAGCACTACCCTAACGTAAACAGGAAGTTGTATCTAAGGCCAGTGCACAGTAATAAAACTCCCTGCAGTATTGGGAAAGTCTATATGTATCTACATTTTCCAATATGGTAGCTATTAGCCACGTGCAGCTGCTGATCAGTTGAATTACAGCTAATGCTAGCAAGACACTGAATTTTAAATGCTGTTAATTTTCAATTAATTTAAATTTGAATAACACATGTGGTTAATAGCTATGCAAACTTTTTCAGTAAAGTACTTTGTGGTCCACAGATGGTTTCTGTCACATATTCTTTTTGTTTTCCCAACACTTTAAAAATATAAGAATGTTCTTAGCTCAAAGGATGTAAAATGACAGGCTACAGGACAGGTTTGGCTGGTGAGTCATAGTTGGACACCCGACCACCTATCTTAAAGCTTTAGAAAAATAATTTTAATATTAATAAAATAATTGACATTATCACTTCAGTTTGAGACATATAATCAGTCTTTTTCCCCATTGTTCTGATATTTTTTGCACCCATAAAGGCGTACTCATCCACCCACAGGGTGTTCTCTGCAAAGAAAGAGTTTGTGTGCAAATAGGTTAAGAAACACTGCATACAAAATTTTTTAAAAGATGTGTAACATGTATTAGTATCATGGGTATCAGTTTTCTGTAGTTGTGATAAGATGGTTAGAAAGAGGAAAGATTTAATTTTTCTCATAGTTTCAGAGGGCTCAAGCCATGGTCCGCTGGCTCCAAGGCAGGAGGATCATTGTGTGTTGGGAGCCGGTGTGATGGCTTGCTGTTAGTCTCCTTGGAATCAGCCCCTCCCACCGTGTTACCAAGATGGCGCCTATATCCTGTTTTCTGGTTCTTGTTGCTGACTCTGTGTATACCTTATATAGAAAGGTGCCTGCTTACGGCGCCCTGAAACCAATCCTGAAGGCCTACGTGGCATAGTGTGATTTGCTAACCGCCCTTATATAAGTTGCTGTAACGGGAAGCTGGAAGAAGAAGAAGCCCGGAAGGAGCCACAGAGAGTGGACTCCTGTGGGGTATGTGCTGTGTCCAATAAAGAAACACGTTACAGAATCTGATCGTCTGTGTGCTGTCTTCTGCGGGTCGGGAGCGGCGCCGGACAATTGTGGAAGGGTGTAGAGAAGCAAAGCTAGAAACAGTGGAGCTGAGGGAATCACCCCCTTCCAGCCATTTAATTTGCAAAAGCACCCAATGGTTATTCTCCTTCTATTGTCTTAAGACAGGTAGAAAATAAAAAAAAATAAAACCCAGAAGATCTCTGATGCTGTAAGGAAGACCACATGTGTGTTGGATCTCCTAGTCTCCTGGTCACCTTCACGCTATTCCTACCACATTAAGGGTTCATAAATATGTAATGTCATACATTAATTAAAGTCAGAGTGAATTCTGGGAGAAGCATGCATGCTGGGAGCCCCTAAGATGACTCAGCATCATGTCAATCATTCCTTTCACTTACACTTAGGGATTCAGGGAGGCACCTGGGCGGAGGTGCATATCCTTTGAATTCTGAAAGCCAGATTTTTGCATATACTGTTGTGTTGCTGTTTCTGTATGCAGTGCTTTTACTTTTCTGTTGTGCTGGCACCTTTTTCTGTCTCTGCCATAACTTTTGTCAGCACAGACTTGTCCTGAACACAATTCAATGACCTTCAGTATATATAGCTGCTTGCCACTTGCTACAGGTGAATGTACACTTGGTGATTCCTTGCATGTTACATACAAGAGCCTGGACTATATCAGCTCATTTCATGGTAACACAGCTGCTTAGCTCATGGTGGCCAGGAAGTGGAACAAGAGAGTGGCACCAGAGAGGAAGGCACCAGGGACCAGATACAGTATCCCAGATCACACCTCCACAGCTCACTCAGACACACCTAGAAGGGTGCATTACCAATTCCCCAGTGGCTCACAAGGCAATCTAGTTGACAATGAAACTTAAACACCTCAAATGTATAGGCCCATGGTCTGTGTAATATGCATGTGGATAGACCCTATGCAAGATATATAGTTGCACAGTGCATATGAGTATAGCGTGCATATGTGCATATGTAGTATAACAGTGTGTATAGGGGCATGGCATGTATGTGTATAGTGTGTATGTAGAATATATAAATACACACTGTATGTGTGTGCATGTGTGCATATGTACAATAGCAGTATGTATAGGTGCATGGTGTGGGGAGTTATGGGTATAGGTGCTTGCAGAGCATGTGCATGAGTGTGTGCATGCCTGCGTGTGTGTGTGTGTGTGTGTGTAACCCCTACTATTCCTCAGAAGGAGTGTTCTGCTAAGCCATTCTCAGAACCATTCGTGGAATAAGCCCAATGATAAAAGTCTTTCAGTGATTCAGAGCAGAGAAGCAGGTAGTGTATACTTAAGTGCTAGTCAGAAAGAGCAAGGGGACTGTTTCTGTGAAACAAGTTCAGAGAAGCCGACATTAAGATGCATCAAGAATGCTGGTGAGATCAGCTCTCCATGGGATGCTCTGGAAGGAAGCCCCAGGCCCCACATCTGCAGCCATCAGACTTGGTCCCTGAGCCTGAAGAGCAGATGTGTGAGCACTGGAGAATCCTGCTGTGGGGGTGGCTCCACGGAGGGCTTTGGGGACCCTGGGAAGAGCAATTAAAAATCACAGTACCCTGGACAGGAAAGAGACATTCTTGGCCCGCTTTAATTGTGGAAATGGTGAAAGACTGGCCTGAATTCCAGGGCACTTGAGCAGCAGGTTGCAAAGAGCCCTCCCTGGTTAGTAGGTAGGAAATCCCTCCCCACGGAGAGGGAACCAGCCCGCCTCCAGTCTCTGCTGAACTCAGGAAAACCAGTGCAGGAACAGAACTGCCTCAGGTCAGGAGCCTTCCAGAAACCCTTCTTGGTCCTCTGAGAGAATAAAGTTCTAAGGTCCAGTTTGGATGTTTGTCCTTGTTTTCTAAGACATCAGGCAGAGCGAGAGTGGAGTCAACTGCTAGAAAACTTCTGGGTTTTTCTCATGGCAAAAAGAGGCCGGAATCCCCCATCTGTGAAGCTTATGCTTCCCGCAGTCTGTCTAGAAAGCGGAGCAGCCATTTCTCGAGGCTATGACTTCATATATTTACCTCCCGTTAAAGTCATTTTCATTTCTGCTTTTTACCTAGGGAGACTGAGGTTTTAGTTCTTTTCCACAGATTTTTATAGCACCATTCTCTCTACAATGGCTCCTTTGTGTTGCATTTATTTCTATGCCTGATTATTTTTAATAACGTGAGGCAAATGGAGGGTGAGTGAAAATTTTCTTCTCTCTGTCCAGCACAGCTGGCTGATAGCTGAGGTCCATGCATGCCTCTGCTGGCCCCTGGCCCTGATGTTTGTGCCATCTCAGTGCATACACTGCTGCGTGCCCAAGGCGCACAGGCCTGTACCCTTAACCTGCAATGGGTTTGGAGCTGGTGGGGTGGGGATGTAGCCTGCCACCAGAGGAGGGACAGGGCCATGAGACACCATCGCAGAAAGCCGATGGCCCTTTCCCTGGGGTCTTTGGATTTTAATAGGTCTAATAAAGTCTAATCTAAAGGGACCCAGTTTTGGTGGAGACATTTCATGAGACACTTATCAAAGACCCTCATAGATGTGGTCTCCTGAGTTACTTACTGACCTTAAAGGTCAGAACAGAGCAGAGTCCTGGGGGCAAAATATCAAGGACAAACTGTGTCTCTTAGCTGGAGGCAGCAATGAAAAATGAGCAGCCCCACAGATTCGTGGTAACTTGTAGCTGGTTACAGTCAGCCCAGCCTGAACACTGAGCTGGAACAAAGAACACAGGACATCGTGGTGCTGGCACGGCAGAAATCCCACTTCCACACCAAAACAATCTTCTTGCTGTTGCTGAGTTTTATGACTGTGATGTCATCCGGCGCTGCCAACAACAGATCTGTTATCTCTCCAATGAAAAGGTCTTAAAACTAACTGAGGGACCCCATTATGCCAAGACTGGAGCTTGTCATAAAAATCATCAGTCACTGATGTCTCTAGCTTCTGAGTCAGGCCTCAAGGGAAAAGAACTGTGAAATTTGGGTTCGATTTACTTGTTTTGATCTAGACTTCTTTATGAGTAGAAAGAATTAAATTGGCCATATGTGACCTTGTATTTCGAGGAAATCAAATCATTCAAACAAGATAATTTGGCTTCTTGGCCAACAATTCTTTCTTTTCTCTTTAACTCCAGTGTTATTGATGCAGGCCCTGCCTGAATACATTTTACAAGAGTTTAGAGGATTGTAATAGTGTTGTTTCTCTGGTTACAATGTCAAAATGTGCTGCAGATTTCTTTAGCCAAAATTGCTCCCTGCCATTAGTATGTTGCAGGAATGAAAGGTGGATTTCCGTCCTCAAACTCCACCACAAGAGGAAACCGTGGGAAGGCAAACCAAGCCATGACAATGGCAAGAGTCTCCTATTCTCATTTCATCTCCCAGCTGCACACCTGGCAAATAGTCCCTGAGCACCAGCCGCTCATCATGCCATTGCACTGGGCGCTAAACACACAGTAGAGCTCTTAAAGAAAGCCCAGCCTTGCCCTTGAGGTATCTACAACTGCTGGTAGTCAACAAACTTTGCTTTCATTTTATTACCTCCATTTTGAGTCTCTTCATGTCTATAAGGCCCAGCCACTTGGTGACAGAAAGGATTACCTTGTAAAATGCTGAGTAATTCAAAGAAGCTGGTCTCAAATATAATAGTTGAACTATAAAATAGTTCAAATAAATACTCAAACATACAAAGCAATTTTCTATGACATATATGGGGATCTGTCTGAATGCTTGGTCACAGGTAATATTCTCCTCTGTGTGCTGGGGAGAAAATGAGATTGGAGACAGGCAGGAGAGGAGATCAGTGAATTTTTAATTTTGCTTTTATAGATTCATACTGAGTAGACAGGGGTTTGTAAGGTATGCATATCTTATATATGCACATACAATACATATGCATACCGTGCAAGTACACATAAGTGATAGAATAAATTAAAATTCATTGCAATTAAACAGCTATGGCTGGACAGCCATGCCACAGAAGATCCACTATGAAGCGGCAGGGTTTGCTTTTATTGCTTCTCTACCATCTCCTTCCCAGGAACAATCCTCTAACGCACACTTTTCTCTATGCTTCAACATTTCAGGCTTTCATGCCCCTGCTCCCTTTCTTTCCAGAGTCTCTATCTGAAGTCGGGATCTTTAGCTCAGAATCATCCCAGCAAGTAAAAATACTTTAGCAGAAGTAAGGCAGGCAGTAGGAGATACCATCATGCCATCTTTGGTCATTTACCCATAGTTAATGAGAGCAGTGTGGAGATTGATTACATCCTCAAGTTCCAGCTCCAAGAAAGATTTATTTGGCATCTTTTTCACATTGCCGAGAATGGTGAAGATGCTGAGACCCAGCAGGGAACTATCATTGTGACCTGAAAGTCCATGTGAACTTTATGGAATTTTTCAGCATTTTCCAACTGGAAAATATTGGATCATCCTGATAGGAAGTGAAGCTTTTTAAAAATAACTGCAGCAATTATATAATTTTTGTTTTAATGAATGCATTAAATTTGGTATTCTGCCCTGAGTCAGTTCTACCAAAGGTGTACTACTAGAAATAGTAATGATAAAAATCATCAATATTTTACTAGTTGGAGATTATATATGCTCATCACAGCAATGGAGAAATCTGAAGGGGACAGACTATAATATTTGCTCTGCTTGTTTTATGATTGTGTGAGTTCAAGAAGTCTGAGAAGTTCAAGACGAACATACCATTTGTCCAGACTTTAAAGCCATTTTGACTTCTAGGGACTTTCACATAGCTAGCAGGTCAGTGAGGAGTTTCCTCCAGGATGGACATTCCCAACTCTGAGCACAAACCACACCTATGCATGGGCTCTTAGGAACTGGGCTGCACAGCAGGAAGTGAGGGGCTAACAAGTGAGCCAAATTTCATCTGTATTTATAGCTGCTCCCTGTACATCACTCCATCAACTGTCATGTCAGCTGCAGCATTAGATTCTCACAGGAGCTCAAACATCACTGTGAGCTGCACATACCAGGAATCAAGCTTGAATCCTCCTTATGAGAATCTAAGGCCGGATGGTCTGAGGTGCAGCTGAGGTAGTGATACTAGCACTGGGGAGAGACTACACATAGAGATTAATATTATCAGAGACTTGCGTGTTACAATGTAATGATAGTAGAAATCAAGTGGACAATAAATGTAATGTGCATGAATCATACTGGAACCAGTCTTCACCCCTACCCCATCCATGGAAAAGCTATCTTTTACAAAACTGGTCCTTAATGCCAAAAACCACATCATGCATCCAAACTGATATTCCAGGGACTAATCTGAAATGTTAGAGTCAAGTGAAATTACTTCTAGATGTATAATTGGCTAACAAGAATGGAGGGTGGAAATGTGGGGTATAGAAATAAAGAACAAATAAAACTTACATACACTGATTTTACTTGGACAGTTGAGTTCACAGAGGCAATATGTTAACTCAAGGAAAGATTTTGTTTACAAGACTTCAAAAAATGCACATTGTAACTGACTTCTCCTTAATTAGCGCTCTTGTGTTTTCTGGGCAATCTCCTCACTCTGGATGTTGAAACAAGGATAATAGTTGGCTTTTCATATCTGACGATTCCATATCCATGAGTTCATCAACTGTGGATAGAAAATATCAGAGAAAATTTTCATCTGTATTGAACATCTACACACATTTTTTCTTGTCATTTTTCCCTAAACAATGCAATATGAGAATGATGCATTTGTATTGCATAATAAGCTAAGAATGATTTAAAGTATATGGGAATATTTGCATAGCAACTACACCATTTAATATAAAAGACTTGAACATTCACAGATTTTGCTAGCTGTGGAGATCTGGAACCAAATTCTATGTACACTAAGGCACTAAAAAACTGTACAATTTTTGTATCTGAGGAAGTAGGAACATATGGTCCAACATGAGTTATTTATGGTGACAGTAGGAAAGAATATTTGAAGTCCAGATTATTTCAGAAATGTGGTCATCACAATTGCTTTGAATAAACCAGTTATTTGAGTTTGAAGAAAACACATGGTAACAGATGAAAAACATCTTGCCTATTCAGAACTTTAAAAATCAGAAAGAGATGATTCACAAATACTTATCATTAAATTTTGAAAATGAAAAAGATACTTGAAAACTAACAGCACCTCAGAACTAACCATTGAGAGAAACTGAGAAAAGTGACGCAGGAAGGACCAGTCAGTGTTTCATCCTAGTCAATTAGTCTCCAAAGTGTATCTTTCTAATTACTAGGGTAGTGTTTCTCTTATACTAAGACTTTTAAAAGTTTGTCTTTTCTTCTTGCTTTCATCGTCATTTTTTCCCTGCCCTCTATTTCATCTCTTCCTCTGAGACACCTTTGATTCTTCCCCCAAATTTTGCTCCTTTCCTATGTCTTCTCTTCATTTCTCTTTGTTCTTTCTACCTTGGTCTTTGTTTCTTCTAGAATCTCTACTGATGTTTCCTTTTCCTTTCATAGGGCTGGCCACCACATCCCCCAGGTATGCTTTTCTCCTCTGTGTTCTAACTCTTTCTTTTCTTTACCTAAGGAGGGCACAACACATGGTTAGCAATGTTGTGTATTAATCTAGCACCATAGACACCTACGTCACACATACATAGCATATTATACTATTTAGTATTCTTTGCTTTAATTTAATATTGTTATTCTTTGATTCTATTTCAAAGTGGTAAGTGCATGTCTTCTACTTTTAAAAATAATAAAACTAAAGATTAGTATATGATACTTAATAGTTCTATTATCCACTTATACTGTTTGTCAATAAGATGAAGAAGGAGAATAAAAGAATTCTCCTCCATGAGTTAGAACGCAAGCCTAAGTACCAATTTTATTTGACAGAAGTTGGTTTCTCCTGGAGTGATGGTGTTGAAGTATGTGACCTTCGGAAGAGCTAAGAAGTCACTGCTGTGCAGGGGAAGCACAAATACACAGGATCTGTATAATCAGGTGATCTCCAAGAAATCCTGTAAATCTGAAGGTTCAGGAATCTAGGCAAAAAGACTTAGTGTGGCAACGGTATGGACCTTTCCAGTGACACTTTAAAATTCAGCAAATCCTAAATAAACTTGCCCACTTATGTCCTAAAAGACAACTGGTGAGACCAGCACCTGTCTCTAATGCCTTAGATTCAAATTTATTTTGGTAAGGACTCCCATGTAGCTGCTGCAGGAAGGAAATGAGGTCAGCATTGTGGCTACAAGGGAGATGAGGCAAAAGCCTTGTCACAGAAGAGCTCAAGGGTCAGAATACAGAAAAGTCTCCATGGTCTCACTGAGGGCCAAGAAGTTATGCTACATCATCTACTGGGCTGTCCACCTGGCAATTAGAGGGGATGAGGAGACCGCTCACTGACAACTACAAGGAAGTCATCACTGTGAGGCATTTGCAAAGTTATCCAACTCTATGTCACAGGTGGATCATTTATATTTTCCCTAGATGCCATCTACTGGTCTCAATGTTGCGGGTGATTTTTTTTTCCGTTTTAAAGGAGGAAGATAGTTTTCCAGAAGTAACTAGTATATGCCTGGACTTTGAGGACCTGGAGCAGGGTTAAGAATGGAGTGCTTTGCAGCTTTCTGTACCCTGCTGTGTTCAAATTTTGTGACCAGCTAAAACTTTGCCCATCTTTTAAATGTTCAAACTTTAACAGAAAACATGGCATTCACTGTGAGAATTACAGTGTGGAGTCCTGGTGCCTTTCTGTTCTCTTGGTCATTTTTTGCTTGGCATTAAATGCGAGTCATAGAAAAGAAAGGTGGGTTCGCCATGAACTTTGTCACTTTTTCCATATGCTATTAATTCTAAAGTTTAATTGAAGAAGTTTCAGTGGTTATTGAAAGGAAAAAGAAATGTCTATTTCTGTGCATGTCTGAGTCCCTGCAAAAGAGAGTATGGTGTGACAAGTCAAAGGAAAATAAAGTCCAGAAAGGTGAATATAAGAGTAGGGAGAGAATTAAGAGCAGAGTTCCTTTGCCTGCCTTAACACAGGCATTACCACACTGCCTTGAAATGAAATTTCTTGTATCTTTGTTCATTTTCCTTTAGAGTTAAAGTCATATTTTCTTAGGAAGTGCTAGAGAAATTTCATCTAATTGAATAATATTATAGTGGACTTTAAAATCATAAATACAGAAGAAAAGTAATTTTCTAGTGAATGATAATGATTAGCTTGGCAATAACTATATCACTTTCATAGATGGCAAAATAAATATATGAGAAAGGAAAATATATGAAAAATATATGAAAGGGAAAATGAATTATCTTGGCAAGCTAGTCACTTACATTTGCTTGTATCTTACTCTTAGCTTGGAATACCAACCCTGAGGAAAGCCAGATTTCTAACCCCTTGTCTGTCTGGTGGTCCTTAAGAGGTTTGCAGGCAGCCCTGTTATCTGTCTTCAAATCTTTCTTCTCCAGGAAAAACCTATTTAAGTACTTAACCAATTTGGTGTGTGCTGAATAGAGCATTGTCTTCAAGTGTCAAGTTGGATCTTGACCTCGGATCTCTTAGTTGGTATTGTCCAATGAAGCCCCCAACATACCCAAAATTCACAACAGCTTTGATATATGGGCAAGTGGCAGTTCTGGAGAGGTAAAGTGGGAGATGGGGTGAGAGGAGAAGAATGTCCCACAGAATGACTGAAGAAAAGTGTTCCAGGTCACACTGTGAGTAGATCATTTACCTTTCTCTGCCCAGTAGTAGGAGGAACAACAATCTAACTTGGACAGCCAGGATCCACAAGCAGCCTTTCATGACATTTGCTTCCCCAAAACAATTCCCAGATCACAAATTTTTACCTCTTGCCTAGTGTTTTGTAGCAAAATCCATGTACACACGTCCTCCCAGCTCTTGCTCTACAGAGCCAACTTTTCACGGATGATCATTTCTTCTTCTTCCATACTTGTTTAATTAACTACCAATGACAGACATGTATAGAAAAGGACCATCAGATATTGACTTACCTGGTTCTTAAATATAAATCTCTGGTCTGCTTGTGATATTAGGTGACAAGTCCTAACCAAACAAATGATGTGGGCGTTTTCTTCCCCAAACCTCACCTCTGCTTTCATAACCCTTAATGTGACTGAGGATTAAATAAACACATGGCAAAGCCTTCTACCAGCGGGGTAAATATCAAGTTGTAAATATCTACTCAAGCTAGCCTCTTTCTTAGCTCTAGTTATGAATGTTTCTACATGCTATTCACCAAATACAGCTGCTGCTAGAAATTAGGAAAGTGCCTATCTTTTCCACAGCTGGGAAAGTCATAATTACTGTCCACAGATCTCTTGTGGACAGGTAAACTGGGATTAGAAGGGATCCAAGCCACAGTAATTCTGTTACAGAGGCTATCCACTGTCCAATTGGCATCTAACTGAGTTAATTAACATATGTCTAGCTGAGTAAAACAGGATCTTAATAGGTTTATTTTATAAAAAAGAAATACCTAAATGTTCTATATCAGTATTCTTTTTTAAATATTTTATTTATATACTTATTTGGGTTATTTATTTATTTTAAAGAGAGAAAATTCTCTGTGGCCTCACTGAGGGCCAGAAAGTTATGCTACATCATCTGCTGGGCTGTCCACCTGGCAATTAGAGTAGATGAGAAGACTGCTCATTGACAACCACAAGGAAGTCATCACCGTGAGGCATTTGCAAAGGTATCCAACTCTGTGTCATAGGTGGACCATTTATAGTTTATATTACAATAAAAACAATGATACAGGATTTCAAAACAAGATAATAGGAAATTAGCAATAGTTAAACTGCTCAAAAGAAAAGAACTGGGATGGCAGAAAGTGAAAAAGGAAGAAAGGAAAAAAATATATATGTAGATATATATATATACACACACACACAAACACATGCACACACACATGATAGCTAAAGTAATTATACTATTACTTTCTATTAGTTCATTGTAAAGAATGGTCTGTGTTTATACTGTTTGATCAATTTTACATGCCTATATTTTGTAACCTGAGCAACTACTTTGAAGATAACAATATATCAGTATTCTTAATATGGATAGAATTGAGAAGATAAAAAGAAACGTGTGAGAGATCTTGATTCTGAGTGCAATAGAATAAATACACTTGTCTTTTTCCTCCCTTTGATTACAAATATAAAACTTGGTCAGAATGCATGGGGCATGCAGCTATCTAAGGCTACCAAAAGACAATAGCAGAACAACTGGGGAAAAAACATTGAAATTTGAAGTAACATTGATATGGTACTTATAAAAAATACTTACTATTTTTCTCTCCACTTTTCCCTGGTCTATACTTAACATATTGCCAAAACCTGGAAGATAACATCAGAGCTCAACAGAATGCTAAGAGGAGATCCCATTTCAGCTCAAGGAGCTGCAAAGTAAATTCTTAATATTCCTGTTCCTTCCTTATCCAACCCCCACATAATTCTGAGGCAGCAGGAATAGTAGCAGATAAGAGCAACACAAAGAAGACAAAATTCTGAGGAATGCATAACTGCCATGAGTATTTTTTTTTTATTTTAAAAGTTTAAGAACAAAAACATATTAACAAACAGACACAGGGTAGCATAAGAATAGTACAATCAAAACTGAGTTACAGATAAGGTGACAGGGGATCAACAATGGTTGTTGCATTACATATTGACAACTTCAAAGTGTATATTCAGGAAAACAGATACAGACATGCAAAATTTATCAAACAATTAACCATCAACTATTCCTTACAATAAAGTGACCTAAGTCAGTAGTACACCTATGTTAGATATGCTGCATATACATACATACTTACTTACATACATAGATAATTATCCCTTCCTTTTTCATTTTATTTGTTTCTTTTCCTTTCCTTCCTCTCTTTTAATATAATTTTTCTTTTTAAAGTGTGAAAGCGAAAAGAAACTACATCAACAACAGAAAAAACAAACAAACAAACAAACGGAAAGCATTAACTAAGAGACACAAAGTAGCACAATAACAGTATAATCAGAATTGAATTATAGACAAAGCCACAGAAAACCAACAATAGTTGTTGCATTGCATATTGATATCTTCAAAATGTATGCTCAGGAGAACACATATAGACATACAAGATTGATCAAACAACCAGTCATCAACTATTCCTTACCATTAAGTGACACAAGACAATAGTAGAACCATGTTAGCCATCCTGCACATATGTATATACATACATACATACATACATTTTTGCCTCTTTCTTTTCTCCTTTCCCTTGTCCCATCTGTTCTTTACTTTTGAACAGATTTCCTTCACGTCTCTTAGTTTATATTCCCACCCTCGGGTTCTTACACCAGTGACAAAATACATTGTCTGCACATGTACCTCTGATTTTTTTCACTAATGAGTATGGTGTCCAATTGTGACCATTTGTCTACAAAGGCCCCAAATCTGTCCCTCTTTATAGCTGAATAATATTCCATTATATAAAAATGCCACAGTTTTTTAATCCAGTCTTCTGTGGATGGACATTTGGGTTGCTTCCACAATTTAGCTATTACAAATTGCGCTGCTATAAACATGGGTGCACATATATCAGAGTGATATGATGCTTTCAGATCTTCTGGGAAAATACCCAGAAGGGGAATAGCTGGTTTGAATGGAACCTCTAGACCTAGTTTGCGGAGAAATCTCCAAACGGCTCTCCACAGTGGTTGCACCAGTCTGCATTCCCACCAGCAGTGTAATAGAGTCCCTATATCTACACAGCCTTGCCAGCATTTGTTATTGGATGATTTTTTCATACTGGTCATTCTTACTGGGGTGAGATGAAATCTCGATGTTGTTTTTATTTGCATTTCTCAAATGACTAAGGATGTGGAACATTTTCTCATATATTTATTTGCCATTTGTATTTCTTTATCTGAGAAGTGTGTATTCATCTCAGATGCCCATTTCTGGATTGGGTCTTTGAATTTGGATGGTACATGTTTTTTTATTCTTTGTATGTTCTAGATAGAAGGCCTTTGTCTGAGGGAGAGCCAGCTAGGATTTTTTCCCAATTTGTGGGTCTTCTTTTTACTTTGCTGGTGATTTCTTTAGATGTGCAAAAACTTTTCAGTAGGATGAGGTCCCAGTTATTGATTCTTTGAAGTGTTTCCCTTGCAGTTTCATTTTTGTTCATGAACTCTCTGCCTACTCCTATGTCTTCAAGATTTTTACCTACTTTCTCTTCCAATAGATTTAGAGTTGCTGTTTTAATGTTGAGATCTGTGATCTATTTTGACCTGAGTTTGGTGCATGGTGATAGACTTGGGTCTATTTTCAGTTTTCGGCAAGAGGCAAGCCAGTTTTTCCAGCACCATTTATTAAACAGGTCATTCTTTTTCCAGTGAGTTTGGTTGGCCCCTTTGTCAAATATTAGGTGGCTGAGTGGGTTTTTCATTGTGATTGCATCTTCCAGTTTGTTCCGTTGATCCTCAGGTCTGTTTTTTAGCCAGTACCAGGTTGATTTTATTACAGTAGCTTTGTAGTCTAATTTCAGGTCAGGGATTGTGATTCCACCTGACTTGTCCTTGTTGCCCAGGATTCCTTTGGCTATTCTGGGTCTCTTCTGGTTCCAGGTGAATTTAAGGCATTTTTTCTCTAGATCTGTGAGGTATGCTAATGGTAGTTTAATGGGAATTGCATTGAATTTGTACAACAGTTTTGGTAGTATGGCCATTTTCACAATATTGGTTCTTCCTAACCATGAGCAGGGAATATTTTTCCATTTATTGAAATTCTCTTCGATCTCTTTTTTCAGAGTACTGTAGTTTTCACTGAATAAATCTTTCACATTCTTTGTTAGATTGATTCCTAAGTATTTCAATTTCTTGGATGCTATTGTAAAAGGTGTGGCTTCCTCAATTTCTCTCTCAGTCTGTTTGTTGTTCGTGTATAGGAATGCTATTGATTTTTGGGTGTTGACTTTGTATCCAGCTATGCTGCTGAATTTGTCAATTAATTCCAGGAGTTTTCTTGTGGAGTTTTTGGGGTCCTCCATACATAGTATCATGTCATCTGCAAATAGGGATAGTTTGACTTGTTCCTTTCCTATCCTTATTCCTTTTATTTCTCTCTCTTCTCTAATTGCTCTGGCTAATGCTTCCAGAACTATGTTGAAAAGGAGTGGTAACAATGGACATCCTTGTCTTGTTTCTGGCTTTAAAGTGAAAGTTTTCAGTTTTTGTCCATTTAGTATGATGTTGGCTGTTGGTTTGTCATAGATGGCTTTGATCAGATTGAGGTAGAGGCCATCTATTCCTATTTTTTCTAAGGTTTTTAACATGAATGCATGTTGGACTTTTCTGCATCTATTGAGATGATCATGTGGTTTTTGTCTTTGGCTGTATTGATATGATGTATTACATTAATTTATTTGCAAATATTGAACCATCCCTGCATTCCTGGAATAAATCCTACCTGGTTGTGGTGTATAATTTTCCTTATGATTCGCTGTATTCTATTTGCTAGTATTTTTTTGAGTATCTTTGCATCTATGTTCATTAGAGAAATTGGCCTATAGTTCTCTTTCTCGGTTGGGTCCTTCTCTGGTTTTGGTATCAGTATAATACTTGCCTCCAGAAATGTGTTAGGGAGAGTTGCTTCCTTTTCAATTTCATTGAAGAGTTTGAGGAATGTTGGCATTAAATATTCTCTGAATGTTTTGTAGAATTCTGCTGTGAATCCATCAGGGCCTGGGCTTTTCTTTGTTGGTAAGTTTTTAATGACATCTTCAATCTCGTTAATGGTATTGGGTTGTTCAGGATTTTTACGTCTTCTTGATTCAATTTTGGTAATTTGTACCTTTCTAGGAATCTGTCCATTTCTTGTGAATTTTCTATCCTACGGGAGTAAAGATTTTCAAAGTATGTATTAATCATCTTTTGGATTTCTGTGGGATCTGTGGTGATTTCATCCTTTTCATTCCTTGTTGCATGAATTTGAGTTCTTTCCCTTCTTTTTTGATAAGGTTGCATATGGGTTTATCAATTTTATGCATTCTTTTGAAAAATCAACTCTTTGATTCACTTATTTTGTGTAGTTTTCTTCATCTCAATTTCATTAATTTCTGCCCTGAGTTTTATAATCTCCTCCCTTCTTTGGGCTTTTGGTTTGGCTTGTTGCTCTTTTTCTAAGAGTTTGAGGTGTAGCATTAGGCTATTTATTTGCTCTCTTTCTATTTTCTTTATATATGAGCTCATTGCTATAAATTTCCCTCTGAGGACTGCTTTCATTGCATCCCACAGATTCCGGTAGGTTGTACTTGCATTTTCATTTATTTGCAGGTATTTTAAAATTTCTTCTTTAACTTCTCGTGTGACCCATTGGTTATTCAGTAGGTTGTTGTCTAATTTCCAAGTGTTTATGTGGTTTTTGGAGTTCTCTTTGTCATTAATTTCCATTTCATTGCACTGTGGTCAGATAATATGTGTGGGATAACTTCAATTCTTTTGCATTTAGGTAGATATGCTCTATGGGCTAGAATGTGGTCAATTTTAGAGAAAGACCCATGTGCAGCTGAGAAAAATGTGTATTCTGATGTTGTGGGGTGGAACACTCTATATACATCTACTAAGTCCATTTATTCACACTTTTGGTTCAGGTCTGTTATTTCTTTGCTGAGTTTCTTTCCATTTGACCTGTCTCTTTGCGTCAGAGGGGTGTTTAGGTCCCCTATTACAATAGTGTTATTAGTTATTTGATTTTTCACGTCTGTTAAGACTTGACTTGTAAAGTTTGGTGCTCCATTGTTTGGTGCATAATGTTTAGGATTGTTATCTCTTCCTCTTGCAGCTTTCCCCTAACTAGTATGTAATGGCCTTCTTTATCTCTTTTGATTGTTTTTGGTTTGAAGTTTACATTGTCTGCAAACATAATAGCTACCCCTGCTTTTTTCTGGGGACGTGTTGCATGGAGGATTGTTTTCCATCCTTTAACTTTCAGCCTGTGGATTTCCTTTTGAGTAAAATGTGTTTCCTGTATGCAGCATATCGTTGGATTGTGTTCCTTAATCCACTTTGCCAATCTTTTCCTTTTGACTGCTGAATTGAGGCCATTTACATTAATGGTTATAATGGTTATATGTTGGCTTATTCTAGTCATGTTATTTACTTGTTGTTTTCCTACTTTTGCTATTTGTTTATTTACTTGTTCTGTTTGAGTGTTTCTTTCTATTGTTGTTCTTGAGATTGTGGTCATTTTTTTCTCTGTCTAGAATATCTTTTAGTGCTTCTTGCAATGCTGGTTTGGCACTCATGAAGTTCTTCAGTTGCTCTTTGTCATGGAAATGTTTTATTTCTCCACTGAATTTGAAGGATAGTTTTGCATGATACATCAGTCTGGGTTGGAACCTGTTTTGTCTCAGAATCTGTAATACCTCGCTCCAAGCTCTTCTTAATTTCATGGTTTCTGTTGAGAAGTCTGCTGTGATTCTGATGTGCTTTCCTTTATAGGTGATCTCTTTCTTTTCTCTAGCAGGTTTTAATATTGTATTCTTTTTCTGGATGTCTGTGATCTTGACTATTATATGTCTGTGTGTGGTTTTGTTTGGGTTATGGCTCGTTGGGGTTCTATATGCCTCGATTAACTGTAGTTCAGTATCTTTTACCTTGTTTGGGAAATTTTCTGCTATTATTTCAGCAAATATTATTTTTATATCATTTGTGTTGTCTCCTGCTGTTTCACTGATTGCTACTTTTCGAATATTATTTCTTTTTGCCTCATCTTGCAGCTGTTGGATTGATTGTTCTTGGATCCTTGATGACTTCATGAGATAGCTTCCTTTCACGCTCATTAGCTGCCATGCTGTTTTCAAGATCTGAAATTCTATCTTCATTTTCATTTAAGCAGTTTTGCAAGCTTTCAGTGGAAGTTTTCAATTCCTGGCAATCTCTTTGGACCTGTTTCATTCATGGTAATTCATTCCTAAATTGCTCTTGTAACATTTCCATTTGTTTCCTATTTTCTTCTATTCTTTTATCTATTTCTTCTCTATGTGTACAGAACATTTCTTCCATTATAGTTTTCCATTCATTTTTTGTTTGAGAGATTATTGCAGGTATGTGGCTTATTTCTGCTTTAATCTCTTCTATGGCCTGATGGAGTTGTTTCTTTATTTCGGATGCAATCTTGTCAGAACTTGCAGGTATGTGGCTTCCTAGTTCCCCTATATCCTCGCATCCAGGACTTGTTCTGGGTGGGGTTGAGTTCTGAGACTGCGTTTTGTTCTTCTGTCTTCCCATTTTTGGGTATCAGATTCAAAATATTGAGCTATAAATTACCCAGGCAGTTCACCAGGCAAAGGTCCATTGCAAAGGCTGCTCCAATGGCTCCTTCTCTTTGGGAGAATGTCCCTTAAGCTTTCTGCTGAGAGTTCTGCTCAAAAGGCTGCTCATATCCTGCTTTGTGGGCCGAGCTACTCCCTACCCAGAGGCCTGGCTGGGGTGCATAAACAGCTCACCGGCCCTGGGGTCCATGCAGGCAGGGGGGCCGCTCAGGTTTTCCTCCCTAGGTCGAGCTTCTCCCTGACTCAGAAATCCAGTCATGGCGCACAAACAGCTCACCCGTCCCAGGGTCCGTGCAGGCAGGAGGGCCCCAAAGTACTAATGTTTTGTGCTTCACCCATGATCCGTTGCTCCCCGGCGCTTCTCTGTCTCCTTGCCGCTCTCACAGGGGCCGCTGACCGCAGCTGCCATGGTGCCCATGTGCTCCAGGCCTGGGGAAGGGAGCGAGGCACTCCATTCTGCTGTGCTCCACATGTTGCCATGGCCGCAGGCTGCAGGCCACGGAGGGTGCCGGCTGCAGGGACAGGGACTGGAGCAGGACCCTTGTCCGTGGCCCAGATTAGTGCAGCCTGCCTGAGAATCGCGGGCTCTGAGTCCACCCCACAGCTGCCAAAAAGCCAATTTCTGGCCGCAACCGCTGGCAAGCCACGCCGGGTTGGGTGGCGGGAGGGTCTGGCCGGACGCGGGCGCCCTTGGGGCATGCGGACCCGGCCGAGCCACCGCCCTTGTGCCGCACTGAGCTACTCAGGTGCCCAGCGCTCCAGCCCACCCACGCCTCTCCACAGCAAGTTGGGCCGTCCTGCCACAGCCTGGGCAGCGCAGAGCAACTCATTCAGTTTGAACTTCACAGCCGCCATCTTGGCACCCACGCACGCCGAGCCTGTCTTGAGCTAGAGATCTCTCTCTGGGAGGATGTTTTCTGTTGCTCACCTGGTCGCCATCTTCCCGGAAGTTCTGCCATGAGTATTTACTTTGTATTTTGTTATGGATATGTTTATGTACATATGTATGTATGTGTGATGCATGTGTAGATATCAAGAAAATATTTTTGCTTTCTTGCCTTTCTTATCCTCTTATCATATAATATAATGTATATTGACTGTGCATCATAGTATTTAGGTGTTGTTAACCTTACAGCACAGTATTCAGAATATCAAAGAGGAGTAGCTATCACTGTGGAAAAGATTAGTAAGCATGTTTTCTGTTTTATGTGGAATAGTGTATTGTTAGGTGGGAGTATTCCTTTTTTGTCTTTATATGGAGATTAAATGTGATTTTAGGAGATGTGTCTAGGTGCCAAAATGACAAGGTTAGACTTGTAGTAATTCTATGACTGAACTTGGATTTGGAATCCAGGTATGTGGTCAAATATCAGCCTAGATATTGCTATGGAGGTAGTTTTTCCCATGAGATTCACATTCTAATCATTAGGATCTTGAGTAGAGCATCTTGCCTTCCCCAGTGTTGGTGGGCTTCCATCCAATTAGCTGAAGACCCTAAGAGATAAAGACATAAGTCCCCAAGGAAGAGGGAGTTTTTCTCCCAAAGAAAATTCTATGTTTGGATTTGAGCTATCACACCAACTGTTTCCTGGGTCCTCAGCCTGCCAGACTGCCTTGGGATTTTAGTTTTCCCAACCTCATATCCCCTGAGCCAATTTCTTAAAATAAATCAGATAAAATCATACATATTCTATGTCTCTTTACACACACACACACACACACACACACACACACACCACAGTTTCTGTATCTCTGAAGACCCTTGATTAACTCAAGAAGGGAATCTACATCTCTATTCAGTAGAGCTATAATTCCAAGAAAGAAAGATAAATGTCCATTCTCTCTTTCCATTTCCTTCCCTTTTATTGCTTGGCCTCCACTATGGTGGTACATGGAACAAGTTGGATCTAGAACCCAAAGTTTCTGCCTAGAGGAATGAAAATAGCCCTCCCTGAAGCCTGAAAGTCCTGGGGAAACCATGGGAGACAGCAGCTCAAGAAGACTACCCCCAAAAGTTTATGACCTCTGAGCTATGCATGTGTGAACCTGATCCCAATCAGCAACTCTCCATGTTCCAGACTAAACTCATAGTGACACAAACTTATGCTGGATCCAAAGGACTTGATAAAGACAGAAAACTGAACTCTGACAACGGAACCACAGGTCACAGAAGGAGGGTTGGAACTTTCAGCCTGAATCCAAACTGAGCTACTTTCTATCTTCTGAAAAATAATCTACACTTTTGTATACAGCCAGAATTACAGTCTCAGAACCTAACATGAACAATTTCCAGGATACACTGGCTATGAAAACTGATGAAATCTATAAGTTATACTATAAAAGATAATCAACAGCAGCACAAACTGAAATGGCAAAGATTTTGGACTTATCTGTCAAAACTTTCAAAAGCAATTACAACAGCATTCAACTACTTTGAAGATAACAATATGCAATATAACAAATGTTGATTCCTTATCTTTTTTTGAAATTCTGTATTGTTTTTAATGTTTAAAAATTTTTTATTCTCTTTAAAATAAAATTCAAAAACTATTGGATAAAATGATAGAGTTGAAAATCTCAACAGTAATCGAAGATACAGATAAGAACAAGATTGATATTTTGAGAAATGAAAAATATAATAAATGAAATAAAAATTCAATGGATAGACCTCGTGGCAGTATATGCATGTGACAAGGGGGCAGTCAGTGAACTTGGGGAAAGGCACAGATGCTGCACAGGGGAACACAGGGTAATAAGAGTGAAAACAAGGAGAAACCACATGGAGACAATAACAAAGGTCTAATGCTGTCAAAGCCTCAGAGGAAGAACAGGCAAAATACTGATGAAACATATGAAGAAATAACAGGTGAAAATTTTCCGAGTTTGGTGGAAAACCCAAACCTTCAAATCCAATAAGCTATCATGATAAAATCAAAGAAATCCACGTCTGTGTATACAGTAATACTGTTGGAGTCTAAAAGTAAGATAAAAATGTTAAAAAAGCAGCCAAAGAGGAAATGACACATTACCTTTCATGGAACAATTGTCCTGTAGGTTTGTCATTACAATGGGAAATAAGGAAGGTATGTGCATATATTCAGTAACTTTATTGAAATGTCTGATTCCTTAAAATCACGTATCAAATTTTATACAAGATAAGAAAGCAGGTAACCTACAGACTTTGTAAATATAAAGAAATCAAATTCATGTCAAATACTCCAAATTTTTTGCTCTAAGCCAAAAAATGTCTTCAATGGAAATTTTTATGAAACACTTCAAGCAAAATTAGCACAAATTTTACTCATTTTCTTCCAGCAAACAATATAATTTCATGTTAACAACTCTCAGAAGATGTGCAGTAGAGGAAATTTTCTTGAACCCAATAAAGAGCATTTGTAAAAAGCTTACGACAAACATCATACTTGCTCATGTATGACTTAACATTTTATTTCTAAGACTGGGATTAAAGCAAGACTTTCCACCCTCAAGACCTGCTCATTTCTCTTCCCTTACCCTCCCCTCCCCTCCCCTCCCCTTCCCTTCCCTTCCTTCTTTTTTCTCCCCTTCCCTTTTCTTTTTTCTTTGCTTTTCTTCTCTTATATTTCCTTTTAAATTTTATTTATTTTTATTTTTTTGCAGTATGGAGGACTGAACTTAGGTTCTCCCCACTGATCCATATCTTCAGTGCTTTTTAAATTTTTTTATTTTGAGATGGAGTCTCACTAAGTCACTAAGATGCCTAGGTTGGGCTTGAACTTACAATCCTATTGCCTCAGCTTCCCAGAGCACTGGGATTACAGGCATGTGCCACCATACCCGACTTCCTACTCAATATTGTACCAGGAGTATTAACCAAAGTAATGAACATAAAAGGAAAAACTATATATAAAAGGGATACAGGTGGGAAAAGGGAAAACAAACTATAGACAGCATAGTTATTAAAGTAGAAAATCTTAAGGAATCATTATTAAAAATAAATGTTCAAGTAATATGAAAGTTTACAAAGATTGCAGGGCACAGGTTCAACATACACAAAAATTAACATATTAAAACATACAGACATATGTATTTATATACTAGAAATATATAAATGGAATGATTTTTTAAAAGCTACATGATTTATAAGAGGTGCAAAAAAATCACTAAACATAGACCTAGTAAATCATATCTACAATCTGAAAACTTTGAAACCTCAATGAGAAAAGTCAAGTGAGAACTGAGAGCTGGGCATGGTGGTGCATGCCCATAATACCAGCACTCAGGAGGCTGAGGCACTAGGATCACTGCAAGTTCAAGGCCAGCCTGGGCTACATAGTAAGTCTAAGTCAGCCTGAACTACATAGCAAGACCTTGTCTCAAAAAAAAAAAAAAAAAAAAAAAAGAATTGAGAGAACCCATTGTATTCAGCAGTTAGAAGACTCAACATAATAAAGATGTCATTTGTTTTCTAAAATAGGTCTATAATATACTGTCGTCCCAGTCAAAACCCCAGTAGGGGTTTTGAGTGTTCTTTTTTTGTAAATCATAAAAACAAATATTAAAATTTATTTCTAAAAGCAAAGGATCTCAGAAAAGCTAAAATATTTTTGAGAAAGAAGATAGAGAAATAATAAAGTTGGAGAAATAATACTATGAGATTTAAAGATGTAATGTATAGCTGTACTAAATGCTCTGAAATTAGTGAAAAACTAGACTTGTACATCAGTTGAATAGATTGAGCAATCCAGAGACACAGCCCACAAACAAATACAGCCCACTGATGTTTGACAAAGGTGCAAAGGTAATTTAACAGATACTGCTGGATTATTAGTGTATCCATATGAACATTAACCTAAATTTCACACTTCATATAAAAATTAATTGGAAAGAGGTCATCAATAAAACTTTTATAAAAAATACAGAACAAAATCCTGTGGGATGAAAAACAATGTATTTATACATTGAATCTCACCAAAATTAAACACTTCTGGCTAGGTAGTGTGGTAGACATGTCTATTACCAGTGCTCTGGGAGGCTGAGGCAGGAAGACTGGAAATCTGAACCTAGCCCAGCCAACTTAGCAAGACTCTGTCTCAAAAATGAAAAATAACAAAAGGCTGGGGATGCAACTCCATGAGAGGACCTTGGTTTCAATACCCAGTACTGCAAAAATGATGAAATGAAACAAAATATAAACACTTGCTTTGTGAAAGGTACAATCAAGAGAAAGAAAAGGTGAACTACAGCTTGGGATAAAAATGTTAGCAAATCCCCGATCTGATAACAGATTTGAATATACAACATGTAAAGAACTCCCTAAACTTAATAATAAGCACACAAACAACTGCATTAAAAACTCAGCTGAAGACAAGAGCAGAAACACCATCAAAGGGAATATAAAGAAGCAAAAGAAGCATTGGAAAGGCCTAGGGCACAGTTCAGTGGTTTAGTATTTGCAGGGCCTTGGGTTCAATCCCCACTGCTCAAGGATTGGAGAAGAAAGGACGCAGGTCTGGTGGGCATAGGTGGGGGATTCTCCCTCCTGGAGTCTGCTGGGGGTGGTCCTGCCATTGCTAGAAGCTCCTCCTGAGGCCGCAGGGGGATTCCAAGACTGTAAGGTCCTGGATGGCCCCACTCTGCAGCCTCCAGGAGAGGGTAATGCACTCTCTTTGGTCGCACAGGGCCACAGAGTAGGTACCTTAGATCCCTGCATAGTCACAGAGTCAAGATTAACAAGCCAGCTGCTCACAGAGCCCCTCCTGAGATGCCTCAGCTACTCTAGACCCCTTAGAGAACACACAATCTCTCTCTTCTTCTTCCCTTCCCCTGTGGCCACTTCCTGCCTGCCCTCAAAGGCCTTCTTGATGGATTTGTTGTGTTTTCTCTGCTTTTGAATTTATGCATCTCTTAACACATAACAACCACAGAACTGTGAACTTGACATCACTAGAAAAGCATTAAGCTTCTGTGGAACCAGCTATTCTACCACTCTGAGAAATCACCTAAGACCTGTTCAGATAGCCAGTATCAAAAAGATAACAGTGTGGGCCCTGATATGGTTCATATCTAGATTCTCTCATAGATGGCTTTTGGGGGGTGGTTGGATCACGGGGGCATGACATTCATCAGTGGTTTAGTCCACGGATGAGTTTGTAGCTAAATGTGATTTTGGGAAAGTTTAGTGAAGGCATGGGTCATTGAGTCAAGGCTTGAAAGGTTCTACCTTCCTCCCTCCTCTTGTTCTCTCTCTGCTTCCTGTCTGCCATGCCATGGACTGTTTCTCCTCCACCAAGCCCCTCTGACATGCTCCCCTGGCTTGAAGGCAACTGATTATGGCTGAAGCCTCTACAAACTGTGAGCCAAAATAAACCTCCCCTTGTGGGTTTCAGGTATTATGTACCAGTGACAAGAAAGTAACTAAATCAGGCCAAGAGGGTAAGCAGAAAAGAGAATTCTTGTCCACTCTAAATGGCAGATGTATCAGAGTTTGTGAGGTTCTTTTTAATGTCTTTTTTTTTTTTTTTTTTTGAGACAGGGTCTTGCTATGCAGTTCACAGGCTGGCCTTGAGCTCACTTTGTAGCCCAGGCTGGTCTCACACTTGCGAAGATTCTCCTGCCTCAGCCTCCTGAGTGCTGGGATTACAGGTGTGTGCCACCACACCCAGCTGCAGTCAGAGTTTACTAGAGAAACAAATGTAAAAAAAATACACAAATTTACAAGAAACTTCAAGTTGGGCTTGCAATGGTCAGCCACAGAGTTGGATGAGGAAGCATGCAGAAGGTGTCTTCACGCTAGAGATTGAAGAGCCAAGTCCAAGGCCTGAAGCTCACTGCAGTGTCCATGCAACTCCATATCAAGTGGCCAATGGATCTGTGATGGAATGCTGAAGAATCTACAATGAAGGCCAAAGTGTCTACACCAGAAGGCTAAAGAGTCCAAGGTGGAAGCTGAATAGTCTGCACCAGAAGCCAGGAGATGACCAAGCTGAAGGCGAAGACTGGGGCTCCTCCAAAGTACCAGTAATCAGTCCTTTCTCATTTCCCTTTCATTGTATGCAGCCTACCCACCCTTAGGTGGGAGTCCTTTACACCCCCACCCTCTCTGAGCCTTCCTCTTGCACAGGTTCAGGATAAATACAAAGTAGCTACCTTAGATCCCTGCTGAGTCACATAGTTAACCTTCTAAACTTTTCAAATTGACTCAGTGGACAACATGCTAGAGAAGGAAGGGCACGTCCTTTTCACCCCAGAATGTATCACCCCAGAATGTAGAACTGCAGAGTCACTTAGAAGTTTCTAGACTCCTCAAGTTGACACAATGTATCAACTATACAGGAAGATAAGTTTGTGTAGCCATAGTGGTGAACAGTATGGAGCTTCCTAAAGAAATTAAAAATAGAATTCCCAGATGATCTAGAATTCTCTCTTCTGGGCATATTCACAGAGGAAATGAAATATATCACTGTACCTCAGGTCATAAAAAGAGATATTGCCATTTGTCACAACATGGACGATGTAGAACACATTATACTAAGTGAAATAAACCAGAAAGAGAAAGAAAAACATTGCCTAATCTCACTTTTTTGGTGGAATGTGTATGTATGTATGTGTGAAATATATGGATAGACAGATGAAAACTGGTTACCAGAGTTGGGGTGGAGGAGGAAATGGGTCATATAAATTAAATGATACAAAGTAGCAGATATGTACGATGAAAAAGTACAAAGATCAAAGCTCTTAGGTACAGTGAGAAGATATATTCAGAATTGTTGTTAAATGAGAACATGATGGGTGTTCTTGATGGGGGACGCAGAAATAGTTAATCATGTGAGGTAATGAATGTATTCACATAGTAACCAAATATATAAAAAACTATGTGCTATACATCTTAAAGATACACAATAAATTTTATGGCTTAAAAGGACAAATACTGTGTGATTCTACTTATACCTAGAAGTATTCAAATGCACAGAGACATTCTGAAAGTAGAATGGAGGTTTCCAGGGGCTGGGAGGGCTGGTGGAGAGCTGGTGTTTAGTGGGAAGATTCAAGGAAGAGAAAATGTTCTGGGGATGAATGACATAATGCTTGCACAAGGGTGCAAATGTACTCCATCCCACAGGAATACACATGTAAGTGGATAAAATGGTAAATTTCATATTGTGGTTATTTTACCACAATAAAATTGTTTTAATTGATGCAAAAATAAATAATATAGTAGAAAAAAATAGCTTTCATTGACTGTGAGGTAAGGGATGATAAAATGCATGGAGTTGGCTATAAATACTTGTTTTAAATTATTAATGTGGTTATTTTATGCCTCATCTCTTAAATCACAAGTTTCTGGAACACAGGGATGATCTGTTTCATGTGTGTATTCATTGGTCCCTAGCACAATACTGGATTGTAGGTACTGCACAGACCCTTACAAAGGAGCATATTTAGATGACAAACCGCTCTAACTCAGAACCAGGAGAGGTGGAAATGCATTGAGCTCCGATGGAGCTTGACAAATTCTGTTGAAGACTCAAAATTTAAACTTAAAGCTTTGTATAATTAAGGAGATAACTGTAGAGTGGGGGGAAATATAGAAGGTAGTAGTGAGAGAAATACTGGTATGCGCTTCATTTGTCTGTTTTGAGTAGTTAATCTATAACATGGGACTCACGAGTCCTTCCATGTTTACTTAAGTTTAATAAAAGGAAGGAATAGGTCATGGAACAGGTGCTCAAATATTGCTAATTCCCTTCCCCGATCGCCCTTGAAGGGTTTGTTTCCTATGTGGAATAGAACCTCATTTAGAATACCTGCTCATGTATAATAATCAGCATTAATTTTAGCTCAACCTAGATTATATACAATGATATGAGTGTTGAATGTTCATCACCTTGATAAGTGACATTAAGAAGTAATGCCTTATGTGAGCTGTCCTTAAATGACATTTGGGGTATCTGTCATTCTCCTGACATCATCCTCTTAGAACACAATGGAGTCTCTCAGATCATTTTAGCCTTCCAGTGCAATCAACCCTTATAATACCATTTTTCTCCATGAAACCAGTCTACTGGTTCTCTGAGTGATAATTTGGCATCAGCTTTGAACCCTAGGCACTTCTTCACCTTGTACATAATCATGCAGAAAGAGATTCATGACTGTGGATATTTACAGCTCTCTTACAGGATCCTATTGACCCAGAGACTAAGTTCTGGGAGTAAGGGGTCACATTTGTGTTGCCAGGTGGGAAGGGACCTCACATACTCTGACAGCCCACTGAAAGAGAACGCTATCCCCACAAAGTCAGCATCATCTAAAAGCAAGCCAGCCAATTCAAGATACGAATCACATCTATAATCTGGCTCACACTTACTGTGTCTGTCAATGAAGTTGGTTGGCAAAAAATGTCTGTTCTAGTTTCTCTGAACTCCAGAGACTTATAAAATTGCTCTGAGTAGAAAATTCAACTCTAGCAGAAATTACAAGTCTGCAGCCAACACTACCAAGTGAACTGCAAATCAGCCAGAATATTAAAAACAACAAATGACCAACCACAAACCATACAAAATATTCAGATCTGTGGTATGAAGAAAAACTACTCCAAGGACTTGATAGGTCTGATTTATGAAAGGCTTGGTTTCTTGCAAATGCATAAAATTGCACAATTACTCATAGAAAATCAGTCCTCACTGCACTTTTGCATCAAATAGAAGATATATGAAGAAAAGGTCTACTTATATAAGGAGCTCAGGATAACTATGATTTATTAGGCAATTTCCCCATGTGTAAGACCATGTGAGCCAGTAGGACTCACATGGAACCCTAACCAGGAGATGTCAAGATGTACTCAGAGGGCCTGGACGAGGGCTGGCTTACAGAGTTTGTGTGTGTGTGATTTGGCAGTGAGAGCAAATAGGAAGGTTGGGAATCTTAAAGAAAGAAAGCAAACCTTAGTTACTGCAAGAACTCAGGAAAGCAAAATGTTCCCCCCTAAGGAAACCCATTCAGTCTTCACCTGATTGTGCTCTCCTTGTTCTCCTACCAAGAAGATGGATGTGACCCTCTGGTCCACTATGGCGGAGTAGCGGTCACAGCCCAAGCTGGAACCCATCTCTTATGAAAAAAGCAGCACTCCAGTTAGAAGCTCATAGAACCGTGTTCCCAGAGAGCCCATTCAGTTATGTTTGCCTGGAAGATTTAATTTTGCACTGAGCTGCATAGAATTACTATGCTTTGGGGGTGCAAAGGTAAGGGAGAAAATAGGAGATGATCATCCAGAAGGCCTACTTGTTGCTGAGGATAAAAAATGTGTACTTTACTCTAAACATGTCTAAGACCTCTCTCCTTGTGCTCCTGGGCTCTACAAATAAAACACAGTCTGTTTGGGATACTTGAAGAAGTTCTTGAAGGAATGTTCATTCAAACCCATGGCTAGGAACCAGACTAGCTTGTCTCATTTACATGTCCACACCCAGGAGACCTTGCACACACAAACTCCAACGTAGTCTGGGGCAAGATGGCATGAATTTCTCCAGGTTATCTACGGACTATTGCCCTGCCACACATTCCTTCTGGAGGCACTCACAGAATATCTCAATTACGTTATGAGACTTGCACAAGGAAATGCCTAACTGTAAAATAAAAATGTGAACATTTAAAGGGATATATATGTAGACTACCCATAGGTGCTTCTCAAGTTATGATGGTGCTGCAGCCCAATAAAGCCACTGTGAGCTGGAAATAAACTAAGCCCAAAATATATTTAATATATCACAGCTTATCCTGGCTTACCTTAAATGTGCTCTGAGAACTTAATTATAAAATTAGTGATTTTTTCCCTTTTGTGGTACTAGGAATTGCACCCAGGGCCTTCATATTTAGCTACATCTTCAGTTCCCCCTTACTTTAAAAACACATTTTTATTTTAATACAGGCTCTGGCTGAGTTGCTAAGTTTCCCAGGCTGGGCTTGAACTTGTGATCTTCATTCCCACACTTGCTCCGTGTTTTTATGTCTGTCTTATCGCTAAACACTCTTGGCAGCACGAATTTTAAATCCATTTCATCAGCAGTTCAGAAACCATGGTCAAGTTCTTGCACTCCTGGAGCAGCATGCAGCATCCCTCCGTGTTGGGGAGAATGTTGGTGAACCCAGGCAGCCTATAGAAGGGTGCATCCTATTGCAAAGACCTTCCACAGATTCTTCATTTGTGTTTATGCAATACATTGCTCCTTCCGCAGAGCCTGACTGTAGGTGCCAAACCACTGGTTTATTAAACTCTTATCCTGTATGGTACCAGGGGGAGCCTCATCCAGTGGCACCTGGAGTTAGTGTTATTCACATATGTTTTCCTACAGATGACCAGAACACGGAAGGCGCCTGTCTCCCTTTTTATTCTGTCAACTAGACCAGAGCATCTGTTTTAGTGTCAGAAATATGGCTACAACAATAACAATAAAAGTACCCTTGATATATTCCTTGCCATGACTACCATTGAACAAAAGGCACGATTTTAAGTAAGTTCTTCTTTGGAGGCCCAGCAAGGAAGAAGTCTGCTTTTTCTGTGTACCAAGTGATGAAAGACCAGCAGTCACTACTAATGTACTATATTAGGCCATGGTGTTTGCTGTCAGCTTGCACTCTCACCATCTTCTGAGTTTAGTTATTAAAATGTGAATTTATCAAGTTCCAGGGTTAAACATGGAGACTACTCCTTGGCTTGGGACAAAAAAAGCTATATTTGGGCACTGTGGCTTAAAATATTATATTTTTAAAAGACACCATGGAAGTTAATTGAGCAATTAGGTTGATTACCTGTCTTGCTCTCATAGCCTTTCAATCACAATATAAAATACCAATGGTAGTTGGTAATGATAGGGGAAGAGGATGTGCACTTTATGTTAACAATTTTCAAGAAGTACCAGCAAAATAATTTATTTACAGCCCATTTAGTTTTATCAATGAATGAAAGTTTCAGCCACTGCTTGGTTAAATGGAGGATGAATATGGAAATATTCTAACCACTTTTTCCAGTAAGACTAAATGCTGAGAAAAAGTATAAATTATAAGAAACTGATGAATTTATGGTCTAATATGAATGGAACTGTGTAGAAGTTTTATATAATTTGTCTCTTTTTGGGGGGGACCCACCCTGATTCACTGTGAATGTGTTTTTAAAAAATCAAGGAGGAACTTATCCAAACCTCAGTTCATAGGAATGGAATTCATATTGCTATAAAAACAAGGTGGGGGTGTGGGACTCTGGCTAACAGGAATCGTTCAACTCAGCAGCCATGTGGATCTTGTGACTCATTCCGGGAAAGAACTTTCCTCTACCATTCTCAGAAGGGACTTGACCACTTCCATCAGCCAGTAGCCCAGCTCTTTCTATAAAGCATTTTAAGACCCATCAAGGTTATCTGGAAAAAGAAGTATATGCATTTGAAGACAGTGGATTGTGGGAGAGGAAATGTTCTGAAGAATTCTTTTCTCTTTCTCTAGCAAATTTTTCTTTTAAAATAAAAATAGTTGAAAAAATAAAGTTTTGTGGTAAAATTTCAGTGTTCTTTTCAAATAAGAAACATTACAGAAATTACTTTGTTTTTTGCCTTAATCAGCCTTGTTTTCAAATAAATATGATACATGCCATTTAAAATCTTTATGATGAGGGAATCAAATTTATGTTTCCAATTAAAATAAGTTCATTCAATCTCCCTAAAAAGTGCTGTATTTAAATATTCCATGGAACCCTGAGGAATAAGTAAGGTTTTGTTGTGTTTTCTCTTTTATGAAAAGGGGTATACTAGAAATTTTCCAATTTGTTTAAAAGAAAAAGGTTACTTACTAGCTTGTAGAAACCAATTTCTCTCTCATTCTATCAGGTAATGCTGCAGGGATTAACCTGCAAGTCTTAGTGATTATAAACCACCATGGCTCATTTCTCATTCATGCTACATGAGTACACCGCCATTATTGTCCTTGTAGGGTCCCTCAACCTCAGTTTGGGGAGTCGTCATTATCTAGATTTTGATAAGTGTCTTGCCATGTGAAAAAAGAGCCCTAGAATGTTTTCATTAGCAATTATATGCTTTGCCTTTGTCTTGGTTACTTTCTCACTGCTGAGACAAAATACTCAACACCCAAAGTTAAAGGAGGAAAGATTTATTGTAGCTCACAGTTTGTTGAGGCTTCCATTCATAGTTTGCTCTCTCCATGATGGGGTGGTACGGCAGAGGAGAAAGAGTTCATGGTAGGCAGAAGGCAGCAAGGCAGCAAAGTAGTGAGGAGGCAACAGCAGCAAGTGACAACCACAACCTTCTTTTTGTCCCTTATATTTGCTCCAAGCTACCTACCCTTAGGGCAGGCAGCACTTACCCCCAGCACCATGCCATTAATCCTACCATTGCACTATGAATCAATCCCAGCATCACACACTCTGGATCAAACCACTTCGCAAAATTCCCACTTATGACCGCACGAGGCTTTGGGGGAACATTTAGACACAAACCGCAACAGTGTTAAATCAGCCCACACTGGATATTGGCCAGAACTAGTCACATGATACCACCCAACCACAAGGAATGCCATGCACTGAAAATAGTTCATAAACTACATTAAGTGAGGCCACACATACGATTATACATCTGCTTGAATTATTTATAGGTTGGCCTTTAATTACTTCTTCTTGGCATAGAGGTGTTAATGAATTCTAAAATCACTTGTAATTCATATGATACAAGTTATTCCATCTTCTCCCACCTGCTCTTTGTCACCAGACATCATTTTAGGTTATATGCATAGAGCATTTTGAGTGTTGGTACAGTTATTAAGCCAGGGGTAGAACATTATATTTAACCTTTGATCTTCATATTTTTATAAGCCAAATAAATGACTATAGCAGTCTTTCCTTATATATGATTTTACATTTCACAGTCAGTTACCCATGGTCAATGATGGTCCAAAGATAATAGATGGAAAGTTCCAGAAATAAGCAATTCATATGTTTTAAATTGCATGCTATTTCGTGTACTATGACAAAATTTGGGGCTGTCCTGCTCCATCCTGACCAGGACATGAGTCAACCTTCTGTCCAAGTTATCTACAGTACAGACACTATCTACCCATTCATCACTTGGCTGCTATCTCAATGATTAGACTGACTCTTAAGGTCTTGTAATGCTTGTATTCTTAGGCTTAGGGCTAGGGATAGAGTGAGATCAGTACAGTCCAATAGTTTAAAAAAGAGAAATAGACCACATTCACATGGTATTTATTCCAATATTGTTACAGGTGTCCTATTTAATTATTAGCTATTAATCTCTAGTCTATAATAGTTTATAGTTTATATTAATTGCTATTAGTTCTTACCTTATAAATTAAACTTTATGACACATATATGTATAGGAAAAAGCATAGTATACTGGAGTTCAATCCTACTCACACTTTGAGACATCCACTGGGAATCTCAGAATGTAACCCCAGAAGGTAAGGGAAACCAACATGAACATCAACCATTTGAAAATGTATTTTTTGCTCTCTTCTTCATTAATATGAAAATGCATATTTTTCAGTTACAATGCAGCAGAGAGATCACTAATTGTAGAGTACTGACCCCCCATGAACCCATAAAATGTGACAAATTTCTGGTTAAGAAGATATGTTTCCAAAAATCAATGTTAATAGCTGTCAATCTAATAAATGTTTAATAAAGGTATTTTCAGGTTTTCACAACTATTTCAGAAAACACTTCAAAATATACTAACAATAATTTTAGAATTATGTCTCAATCTATCTTCATTCTATTATGTAATGACATAAAGACATCTGGAAAATATTTTCAAATTGTATTGTTTTGAATCATTAATTTTAAAGATATTAACTGTATAAAGTTCAGAAGATCCTATGAGATACTAGAGCTAGGAAAAAAGTCCTGAAAATAATAAATAAGAGAACTAAAGACATGTTGAGTTTATCTTAATTCTTTCTTTCTCTTTCTTTCTCTTTTTCTTTCTTTCTTCTTTCTTTCTTTCTTTCTTTCTTTCTTTCTTTCTTTCTTTTCTTTCTTTCTCTTTCTATCTTTATCTCTTTCTCACTGTCTCTCTTAATTTCTTTCTCTCTTTTTCATTCTTTCTTCATTTCTTTCTTTCTCTTTTCTTTTCTTTCCTTTCCTTTCCTTTCCTTTCCTTTCCTTTCCTTTTCTTTCCTTTCCTTTTCTTTTCTTTCTTTCTTTCTTTCCTTCTTTCCTTCTGTCTTTCCTTCAGTTGTTTGTACTGAAGATTGAATGCAGGACCTTCACATTGACCTACATCTTCAGGCTTTTTCTTTCTTTTCGTTTTTCAGTTTTCTTTTCTTTTTTTAAAGCAGGTTCTCATTCAGTCATGTTGCTCAGACTGGTTGTGAATTTGTGATCTCCCTGTTTCAGTGTCCCAGAATGCTAAGACTGCAAACCTGCACCTTTACCTCAAAATTTAACTCACATCATCTTTGAACTTTTCTCTTTACCAAATAAAATGTTACTCCAAGTTCTAAAATTTTTGAAGGAAAAGCAGGGTTGCTTCCCTTGTCTGGAGGCTGTGGAAAAAGGCAGGGGAAGCTGAGGCAGGGCAATACTGGAGAGCACTCTAACCTTTGCCATTGGGCTTTTTCTTATCCCCTTCATGAGGCTTCAGGCGCACTTTGACAAACGTCTAGCATTCCACAGAATGCAGGTTGAAGTTTTCTACTACATATAGTTGCTTAGTTAGCACAAAAAGAAATGCAATACAGGAAGATCAACCAGTGGGTAGAGTAACACATCTAGATGATTAAAAGGTCAAGTGTCTACAGATAAAAGACAGAGTTTGGGGCTCTCTGAAACAGTGCTTCACTGTCAGACTGCAAGCTCCGAACGTATTTGGCAATATTTACTAAATATATAAGTAACATCGCAATCTGCATACTTTCATTAGGAGTCTATTTATTTCCTGGATAGAGAAACAAAGCCTAGGTGTCATAGCATTTTAAAAAGTCATGTTTCCAGTTCCAAGGGACTTGCTCTCTAGTTGCAAAGAGAAAAATCATTTTTTTTCTAAATCTAGCATACATGCATCTGTGCATTTGCAATCATTTAATCAACAAAAGTTTACACACATCTATCTGGCACACTCTATTCAGCTTCCACTATGCCTCTTACTTTTCTATTTTTTCCTCCTCTCCTCTATCTGCTTTATAACTTGCACCCTTTCCTTTTCTTATTTCTGATCTCTTCCTCTTTTTCTTTCTCCTTCAACACATCTAAAATATCCCTGTACCTGTACACTAGTTAAAGCCTGTTATTTATTTTAGCATGGAAAGTAGCCTTTTCTTCCACATTGAAGATAAAAAGATTAAGATGCAAATGAATGGCTCAGAGCAAGGGGTTACACCTGTGAGACTGGGTTTCAGCTAAAGTGCAATTAATCAATCCATCATCAAGTATAAGTGGCTGATAACAGAGTCTTTCCTGTTTGCTAGGGGTGGGAAGGGAGAAGGGGAGGGAACACAGCAAAAGGCCTCTGGACACATGAAGGGGTGGGGAAGAGGTGCATCTAGAAACGGAGGGGTCTGGGATGGCTGAAGTCTTGATAGCTCAGCCTGGAACAAATAGAAACATTCACCTGAAGTGTCTGTGTGCTGCAGCTGCAAAGGGAAGGCAGCTCTGCATGATTTATGAAAGGGTGCCCATGATTTATGAAGACTTAACAAAACATCAGCACGTAGCTGACTTTCTCTAAAAGAGTTTCTTTCCCTGGGGATTCAAGGAGCTTGGAATGTAATGAGGGAAACCGAATCTACAAGAAGAGACGATAAGGAAATGAGACTGTTTCTCACACAGACATACCAGAATTTATGTATCCTGATACTCTGGTCTCGCTAGACCTGTCAGACCTGGCTACTCCACTCCTTGCTCCCAAAACACTCGCTGGAACTTTTCAGCCCTGCCCTTCACCCTGTCACCCTTTCTAAAAAAGATAACCGCTCAACATTTTCTCAAAACCTTTAGTTTCCCTAGAATGATGCCCAGCTCTTTTCCCCGCTTCCTCTGTGGCTCCCAGTTGAAATCCTATGCATTCTTCAAATTGTAACACAGGGTTTTTCTTAACTGTAAAGTTTTATAGCACTCTGTTCATATTTCAGATATAGCATACTATGGCAAACATGCTCTTATTGCTGTGTGTGTGTGTGTGTGTGTGTGTGTGTGTGTGTATGTGTGTGTGTGACAATGACAAATACCAATAATTTAAAGTGAAAAACCAAGGAAACTTTAGGTCAAGGTAGGTGATATGAACATGAATGTCTGTGGATACCATGTCATATACAGATGTATGTAGGAATCCTCATTTCCTGTTTTTGCTCATTGTCTCTGAGTAGAGATTGGGGATTGCTGGCAAGTGTCTGGAAAGCATTACTGTTATGGTTGATATCTAGACACATCCCCAAAGCCTCGTGTGCTCATAGATGGGGTCTTGGGGAGGTGACTAGATCATGGGGTCATGACAAGTCTGCTGATGAGTTTACAGCTAACTGTGAAGTTGGGAGGTGAAGCCTGTCCTGAGGAAGTGGGGCACTGGGGCCTCCCTCTTTCCTTGATCTCTCTCTGCTTCCTGTACCATGCCATGAACTCTTTCCTGTTGCTCTGCCCCACCATGCTGCCTTGGAGCCAGCTGACTATAGACTGAAACCTCTACAAACTGTGTCCCAAAAGAAACACTTTCTCCTTGAAATTGTGGGCTTTGTGTCTTGTGTCCCAGTAATGATAAAGTAAGTAAGACATTTCTGGTTATGAATTTTGCTATTCATAGTTAGGGTGGAATAGATAGTGACAAGGAAGGGGTGGTATCAAACTTGTATGGACATGGTTATTAATTTACTCCCATTTCTGTTGACATGGTAATTGGTCTAGGAGCTTGTGGGTGTCTCAGAGCCAGCCAATCAGCATTCTTACCTTTCATCTCTTTATCTAAAAGTAGGTGAGACAGATTTTGGACTATAAGACTGGCATATGGGGCTTCTGGTGTTTGAAGTTAGAAAGAAAAACTTCAGATAGACAAAAATGAAAGATTTTATTAGATAGGGCTTTATCTAATAAGAGATTTTATTAGATAGAGGAACAGAAAGAATAAATATAGATAGACAGACAGATAGATACATAGAGATGTAGATATAGACATATATATAATTATGTAAAGAATTTATGAGGTAGTCTTACAGGATCAGAGGTGGAAGCATCCACAATGGCCATATGTGGAGTAGAGGCAGGAGAGTCCACAATGGCTGTCTGCATACTGGAGAACCCAACGGTCCAGTAACTGCTTCAGTCCTAGAAGCCAGAAGCTGCAGAACAAGAAGAATCAAGGATGCAGCAGCAGTGAAAGTTGAAAGATGGAAACTCCCTGGAAAGTCCCCAGTGCATATCCATGTTGAAGGGCAACAGCCAGGGTCTACTATCTCCAGGCAAGTCAGGATCAAAAGACGCACAGAATAGAATAGAACTCTGTTCAAGCAAAGTAGAACTTTTCTAAAGGAAGACAGGCTGCAAGCCTATTAGATGATACCCCTCCCAATTAGGGTGTGTCCTCCCTCTCCATTTGCTGGTCTACATGCCCATGACCCTAGACATAGCCAGTGACACCCAGAAACATGCTTCATTGATCTACTAGGTATCTCTTAATCCAGTCAAATTGACAATCATGCTTAACACATAAACATCTCAGAAACAGAAGGAAAAAGACATCTATTAAATCCCCATTCCAGTCCCCAAGGTTATGGCTGCACAAGGGCTTTTATTTCTGTCATATTACTAGTACCATCATTTCTCACTTGTGCTACTTTAAACTGGGTTTCTATCAGTTGAAAACAAGTGTCTTTCTTGAGTAGATATCAATTAAAAAGAACCATTTTAAGATCTAAACAGGTAGAATGATTTTTTTAAGTGGAAATAGAATCACTTCATAAAAGAAGCAATTCCAACCAGGCATGCCAGCATATCTGTTATCCAAGACACTGAAGCAGGAGGATCACTGGGGCACAGGTGTTCAAGGCTTGCCTGGACAGGAGAGCAAGGCCCAGTCTCTAAAAAAAAAATAGCAATAATAATTGCATTAGTAAATGAAGTAAGTCTACCAGAATATCTTGCTTTTTAAAAATAAGTCTTGTGTGTTTGCCTCAGGACAAATACCTTTGTCACTGCTCAAGGAGAAATGCTGAGAGAGAAAAAGAGGTCACTTGACTTAGATATTTGTCGTATGGTTACAACTTTCTATAATCCAAGCTACCCTGTGGGCTGAGGTAGGAGCACAATGTGTAGCCGGCATGGAGAAGTTGGGGAGACCCTGCCTCAAACTAAAACAGTATAGGGATGTAGCTCAGTGGTACAGTGCCCCAGAGTCCAATTCCTTGTACCACACATTCAGACAGAAAGAAATAAAAAAGAAAACGTTTTATGTCATCTTTCCCTGATTTAGAATGCGGCATGTAACTGGGAAGGGGTCAGCCTGGCATTCACTTTTGGGAGAGCCATGTGCTGGTTCTCGCCAATGACAGGTGGATAAAAGGACAGAGGACAGAGGCTTGAGGGAAAGACACAAGTTCCCTATATTCATTTTCCACTCTGAAGCCTTAGTGGGAGGACAGAGGCATGAGTGATTAAGTTCTTAACTAACAATGTGGAAGTTATAAGAATTACAATGGCTCTGAGAAGGAAACAAACTTTTACTGCACTAATCCACTGAGATCGAGGAACTTGCCTATATCAGAAACAAGCAGGACTTTAACCTGGCCAGAAAGCATCCAGCCAACTGCTTAAAAAGTCTTGTGCCACATTTTTTATGTTTTTAGAAAAGGAGACTGCCATCTAGGAATTTATATCACGGTCTACCTTGAAACACCTCCTCCAGAAAGACTGCAGTAAGAGGTTTTGGAATATGGGTATATCTGAGTGCCAGTCAGATCATTGATCCTGTTATCTTGATATCAGTATACAAGTACACTTATCAATATACAAATACAAGTATATTTATGAATATTGATTATTTGATTACTATTACCCAAGTAATGGTTCATGTATCACACTGCAAGATGCACTCTTTCCGAAACGCTATCCTACCCTGTGTGCAATTTTGGAGATTTTATACAGGATATAAAACATCATTTTAGTAGATTGGAGTCCACGTGAAAAAAAGAAATGGATTATGCCACATTCAACAACAGAGTTAAATGTTTGGCAAGTTTTTTCTATAAATAGCCATACCGTAAGTATTGGAGGCTTTAGAAACTGCCAGGTAGAACTGAGGATTGCAGAAGTGTGTTCCTGTAACTTTCATGTATCATTAACAATTTTTCTCTGGACTTTTTTCAATCATTTACAAATGAGAAAATAATTCTTTGGTGGGGCAGTAGAACACAGGCAACAGACCAGCTTTTGCTACTTGTTGACCTCAATCCTAGAACAAAATATTGGAGTGAATATAAAAAAGATAGTTATTACAGATTAAGAGGAGATACTGACATTAGACCTAAGGAATCAGCCCTACAGGCCCAGGAGTAAAGTAAGGTGCAGTGACTTTAAATGTTCCTCTCTGGGCTGCATCTTGGGGACATTTGAAGGCTTATAGAAGCCAAAGGGGTTAGTGGACTCTGATGTTTGGGATATTTGTTCCCTGGAAGAGGGACTAGTGCTTTTGGGGCACAGTGAATCACTCGGACTGTTCTTCCTAGGCTCAAATTCTGCCAGATAAAAAGATAATCCAGGAGATCTGAGCTCCCTGAGACAGTTGGCCTATATGACCCTTTGCCCCTTTCCAATCTGGAGAGTCTGGTTCTCTTCTCTTTAATCAGGCTTCTGAGTAACATAGGAGATATCCACTTCCTGACTATCGCTTCTCCACGAGACATTTACTGACGGAATCAGTGGACTCTGCAAATTGCCTCCATCTTTGAGAGGAGAAAAAATAAATTCTTTGAACAGAGGGAGATAGGCTGCCTGAGGGAAGGGGCTCCGGTTGGAGGTGCTTGGGGGTTGTGGATTCAGTGCAAAGTTCACTCCTGTTTCTTTTAACCTTAGCTTTGAGGAACAGACTTGGGGGTTTCATTCCCACCCCCAGACTGCATTACATGAGTACTTTCAAAACAAAAGCAGGACAAATACGTTCCCCAGGCAGGGCTAATCCCAGATGCCATCAAATCTTACTCACACATGACAGGGTGGGAACCTTCTCCATGAAACACTGAGTTTTCCAGTTTGACTCATAAACAGGCAGCACACAAGACCTCAGAAACCCATCTGACAAGTGTCATCCCGGACTTACAAGCTGGCTGCAAAAATAGAGAGCTCAGTAAAACATCCGCGGTTTCAGAGCTTCTGGAAAAAACCTAATTCAGGCGCAGCCACCAGGGTTCTCTCAGCAAAAGTAATTTCCAGAGCTTACTTCTGGTCAGCGGCCGGCACTTTGATGAATACTTAGAGAGGGTCCTATGACTTCCCAGAATTGCCCGGGCTGGATTCTGCCCCGGGGAGAGGGGTCAGCACAAAGTCACCTGGGGCCCTCCTGTCCTCTGAGCAGGGGCGGACACTGTGCACCGCATTATTTCCAGGAGGAAAGGGCTCCGTTTGCCAGCCACAGCCCTGCTAGGAGCCTAGGGGCAGAGAAGCAGAACAGGCTGCATAGCTCAAGCCTAGGAGCTCAAACAAAAGAAAAGTAAATGGCTCTTTTCTGCACATCAAGTCCAACATTCTTTAAACAGACACTGAAAAGCTTATTGTAAGTTTTCTTAAAAGACATGCCCCACCTGTTCCTTTTGCTCGGGAACACTGGTCAGTTTAATCAACAATTCACTCTCTTTCCACTTGTGTGTCATTTGGAACCAGGGCCCCTCCCCCCACCTGACCCCGCCCACCACGAGCCCCGCCCACAAATCTCAGATTCAGTCTACCACGGACCCCACCCACCTCTGTGGGCCTGTCTCCTGCTTGCTCTACCCGTGCCCTCGAACCTGCTTGGTCTACAAAGACTTGGGAGTTGCAGGCACTCTGGGTGAATTCCAGAATCCTAAGGAGGGCTGGCCTCTGTGCCTGCATGCATGAGATTCTGCAGAGGGTCAGTAATTGCACTTACTTCCTGATCAGTCCCTGTGGTGTTCAGTTATTTCTAGGCATCACCAAATTGCTCCTTTCTAGGCCAGGCAGGGAAAATAAAGGAGGTTAGTGGGTGGACATTCTTTTTTAGTCCGACGACAACGGAGGCACAGACATAGAAAAGAAACAAGGGCCCTTCCTGTCTAAACCTCAGCTTTGCTAATCACCCCTCAGGTCACGCCTGGGCCTTCATGGGTATCTCCACCCGGACACCACTCAGTCTTACTATAGTTAGAGGGAGGTGTGACCCTGCTCCAAGCTGGCCCAGGCACCAAACTTCCACTGCACTGCCCAGTGTTGGAATTTACATCCACTTAAATCACATCAGCTTAAGCGCCTTATGTTCTTAGAATGCTGCCAGAAGCCCTGCACACTCTCACAGCATCTACTGCTTTGGAGCTCGGGGCCTGTGCTCCTCGTTGTCACCTGCCCCTAGTCTCCACTGTTCTCCAGCCTCTGTACCCAGTGTCCCCACTCTCCACGCCTAGCACAGAGACACCTGCTGCAACACTCAGCCAAGAGCCACTGGCCTTGTACACGCCAATCCAGTGGGCCCCTGCCTTGCGGAAGGGTTCCCCGAGCCTTATCCCAAACTCCTCCCAAAGCGTGTCCTGCACCCAGCTAAATCTTCTGTAAGGTTTCATAGGGTACTTATCTCCGTGGTACATGGATCACACCATGATGACTGTACATGTGGGATAAGAATTCCCCTAAAGATAGGCCCATGTCCACTTTTTCTAACCGTCGTTCTCCAGACACCTGGCACGGAGCTTGGAACTAGGAACAGTACATGCAAAATGGGTTTTTGGATAAATGAACGTTTTTTCCTTTGTTTCAGTCCACCAGTGGTCTGAGGTGATATCGTAGCCTTTGCATCTGCTGCCTGTCAGTGGGTATCTGCTGCCTGTCAGTGGGTACTCTAGGAAGTGCTCTGTGGAGAACCACCCCGGACTCCCCCAGCACTGCCAGCTGGTTCCAGCACAATAGCTGCCTGTACTTCTTTGGGGAGCAGACTCTAGGTCCTTGCCCTTTTAATCTGCCCTCTTGGATTACAGTTGAGAGGCCATTTTGTACCACGCCTAGAGACCGAACAAAAAGATGCAGTGTGGCAGCAGTGCATCCAGGAATATCCTCAGCATTCTACTGGGGGCACACTCCATGAGGTCTGCCTGTGGAACTGTGGAGGAAGCCCCCTGGGCTGGTGGCAGCATTGTATTCCTAGAAAGGATGTAATGGCCCATCCTGCTATGCATATCTGTGGCACAATATGCAGGGCAAGACATTACTCCAAGATGAAGATGGACAGATTCAGTTTGAAGGAGAAATACAGCAATCAAGGCAGTCCAGGGGCAGGTGGAAAGAGGAGGCAGTACGTGCAAGCTCTCTTCAGATGTGCGCGGATTGTCATTTGCAAGTTTTATTAGACCCTATGAGGGCTGCAGATGGGCTTTGTGAGCAGAAGAGTGGCCCATGAACTCTGGATTATAAGAATATGTTACAGTTATAATTATTTAGGTTTTGTCCTGGAGGGAAAGCCCATAACTTTATTTCATTTCTGAAAGAGGGCCCAAAATATTAAACGTCAGAATGTGATTAAAAGGCAAATCACGGTGGAAGTCACTGGTGGAGACTGATGGAGCAGAACTGGAGATTGAAGTTAGAAGCAAGAAGAGACACCGTGTCCAGCAGGATCAAGGACAGAGGAAGGGACAGAGAGAAAGGAAAGCTCCCCGTTGTCATGGCGGGTGTTTCAAAAGCTGCACTGAAAGTGAGATTCCAGCCAGCATTGTCTCCTGTGTGTTTTGCCAAAGCCCAGCCACTCCTGTAGTTCATCACCCCATAGTTTGTTTGCATCACTTGGCCATCAACAGGAGCTTTCATAGCATTTGATATGTTAGTCTGGTATAAATCTTTTGTATGAGTTTACATTTTCTTCTAGACTGTCTCACTGTGTACAGTTTCTGCCCAGAGTTGGAGAAATCAGCCTCAGAACCAGCCTCAGATGGTCCCTGAAATGGTCTTGATTCAGGGAGCCCCCTGTGTAATTATCCAGAACCTCCCACACATCCCCACCAACCCCAGGAAGCAGCCATCATAGGTGTGTGATTACCCAGAAGAAGGTTGGAAGCTTTGGCTTCCCTGCTGGGACAGAGGGAGTCAGCAGAGGCCAACACAAGGGTCTCACTCCTGCTCCCCAAACCCCCAAGAGTAGTCCTGCTTCCAGGAGCATGACAGGGCTGAGTATTAATTACTTGCTGAATTTCATGCCGAATAAAACCACATGTGTCTTTCAGCTGTGGTTTGGAAACATTTCCACCCTGGATATTATCTGTGAAAATTGGATGGGATTACATCACCTTGCTGCTGGTTTATGCATGTTCAGATTTCATGTCAGCAGAGCACAGCAGGCGCTTCTGTGTGCTTCCTCTGGGGTCCTCTAAGACAGGCCACAGGCAGATGGAGGCATGGGAGGCCTGGCTTCCACCCACACACAGTGGAGGCTGTTTCCGCTATCTCAGGGGTCTGGAGTTGGCTCCAGGGGCAGCAGGGATCCCGGAACAACATTGTTTTTAAAACACTGAATGATGGTCAGTGATAAAGTGTTTACCTAGCATGTGTGAGGCCCTGAGTTCAATTCTTCCCACCACTAATGAACAAAAAAAACTAACAAAGAAAACCACTTAATGATGGGTTCATATCAGCCTGGTGGCAGAATGGAAAAAACAGAAAGTCAGAAGAAAAGCAAGGCAATATTGGCCCAAGAATAGCAGATTAAAAATAGGGGACAAGTTTTAAAAATATTTAGGATAACCCAGGCATGGTGGTGCACACTGTGGGAGACTGAGGCAGAAGGATTGCAAGTTTGAGCCCAACACGACATGACAATTCAATGATTTAACAAGATCATGTCTCAAAACAAAAATATTTAAAGGGCCAGACAGGTAGCTCAAAGCAAAGGCCCTGCGTTCAATCCCAAGGCCCCCTTCTAACAAAAAAGGAGGGAAAATAAAAAGTGGATAACTGGATATTGGACAATGAAGAGAGGAGACAGTCTTAAAGGACTCCCAGATTTTGTAGCCTCGGAGGCTGTTGCAGGGTAGAACCAGGCCTAGTAGAACTAGGGATTGCAGGAAACATGTTGCAGGGAAAATAACAGGCACATTGGATCTCTATAGGGCAAGTAGGTAGGTGCTTTTGATGCACTGATATGAAATCCAGGTTGGCCGTGCCTGGTGGCTATGAATCATCGCTGTGGGTAGGAGCCCTCAGGGGAAGCAGTCAAGTGATCCAAGGAGGGACTCCCAGGAATCCAGCTTTCCATTACTGTGATAAAATACCTGAGATATTCTACTTTTAAAGAGGAAAAATTCATATTGGCTCAGAGTTACAGAAGTGTCAGTTCACTGTCACTTGGCCTGGTTGCCTTGGGACCACATGGTAGAGGAGGTAGGAGGGAAGAAAAAGAGAGGGAGATTGAGGCCCAGGCCCTAGTGTCCCCTTCAAGGGCAGCCCCAGTAATCTAACTTCCTTCCGCTAAGCCTTACCTCCCAACAGTACCACAGCTGGGGTCCAGGCCTCCAACACATCTCTGGGGAACATTCACCATCCAGACTACAACAATGTCAGGCTTCCAGTGCAGACTGAGAAAAAATGCTCAGTTTGGAAAAGGTGTCTCAGAAGTACAGTAGAAAGTAGCCTTGGAGGGAGGATACATCAAGAGGAAGTCATTATAAAACAGGCATATGTAGAGTCCCAAGAAGTGGGTTAATAAGATGTGTCAAATTCTGCAGAGGACCAGGGTAGTGACAGAAGAAATTCTTGAAAATGTTAAGAGAGAATACTGGTGATTTTTGTGGGAGCAGTTCAGGGGTGAGTGAAAGGAGAGGCTTCATTAGGAGGTGCTGAGATGAGACTGGGAAGTGGAAGAAGGTGGAAGGGAAACATTTCAACCTTGTGAGATGCTTAACCGACAAAAAAGAGAGATGGGTAGATCATACGCAAAAGGGTCCAATGAGGGAAATGGTTGAGTGTAAGTTTTTGTTAATGTGTTGTTTTGTTTTACTGAGGGAGACTTCAATGAGTTTAGGAACCAACAAAGGGAGACCAAAGAGAAGGTATGTGAAGGCAAAGGGGAACAGTCAGAAGGGATGGCTCCGGGTCCTCGAACAGAACAATTGTATACTGCCAACAAGAACTGATGAGAAAAGAGAAATATCACTGGGAGGCTACAGACTTTAAAAGAACAAAAATAATAAAGGACTGGGGATATAGCTCAGTGCAAAGGCCCTGAGTTCAGTCCTGGGTACTACAATAAAACCTTGCAAATATAATCTCCCTCTCCATTTCACATCTTGCTTTGAACTATTTTATGAGACTTCTTTTCACCACTGGCACATGAAGAATCTGAATTAAGCATGGTGCAGCTGTTGGACTTGCAGACCAAAAGGGCAAAGATAGAGTGAAATGGCAGATAGGTATGTGGTGTAAGGGAAAGGGCAGGAGAGACAGGTGCCGCAGACAAGTTACCTGCTGTGATACTTTGTTAGGAGTAGTTCTACTGGAAAAATCCATCTATGTCTTTGTTTATGCTAGTCTGAATTTTGGTCTTATAAACATGAAGGTGAAATTACTTGACAGGGTCCTTTTGTGTTGTCCCTGTGTGTGATGTGGACTTGGCAGCATAAGTAGAAAATGAGGTATTTGAGAAATGACTGGCTTTCCAGACTCCCTGGAAATGGTTAATGCCTACAGTATTTTGATTGTTGGCATTTGCAACTTTAATGGATATGCAAAGAGTAACGGGAACTCTACAATTACTGAATGTGAAGTTTGCAAGTTTTATTTTATGTGAAACGTAGCCTATGCACAGAGATGTATGTTACATATATACACATATGTGTGTGTGTGTGTGTGTGTATATATATATATACACACACATACATGCGTATAGACAGATACACATACACAGTACATATACATACTATTTAAAAATAGCAAAGTAGGAAATTAACAAATTTTCTGCATATAACAACATCGGTCAACTTCATGAATAAATTACTGAGGAAAAATAGGCAGGATAAAGTGTATATAATATGTGATTCCATTTATATAAAGTTTAAAAATAGGGCCTGGCATGGTGGCACATGCCTGTAATCCTAGTGCTTTGGAGGCTGAGGCAGAAGGATCATTGCAAGTTCAAGACCAGCCTGAGCTACAAAGTGAGTTCAAGGCTAGCCTGAACTTCATAGTGAGACCCAGTTTCAAAAAGACAAAAAAATTTTTAAAAAAGATTAAAAATAGGTAAAACTCATCTCTGATATTAGAAGTCAAAATAGTGGTCTCATTTGAGAGGGATTAGTTAATGGCCATTCTTTTGCTTGCTGTTTTTCTTTCATCAAGATAGGGGTGCAGAGGTTGGGAAGTTTGAGTGCCAGGGTAGTGGGAATCTTTTGCTTTATATATAACAGCTTGTATGTGTCTGTGCATTTTGTATAGAGCAAGTTTGCAAAAAGTCATATGGCAAAAGCTTGAGAACCTAAGATTCAGATAAAGGAATAAATTCTGCTTTTCTTTTCAATGTCTCCCTGCTCCTCCCCTGCAACTGTACTGACTATGCAGACTTCTGGATTAGGTAACACTATCTTTCTCTTTGTGATTTTTATGACTTTAAAATATATCCAAGTAATATATTGCAGTTGGCTCTTCATAGCACCCTAGTTGTGTATCTATAAATTTAACCATCCATGGATCAAAAATATTCTTTAAAAGATCCTGTCTGTACTGAACATATATAGACTCTTTTCTTGTAACGATTTCCTAGGCAATATCTAACTTTCTAACATAGCATTTGCATTGTATTCAGTACATAGCTGATCTAAAACCAACTTAAATTATATAGAAGTATAGGTATGGGTATCATTTGTATAAGGTATTTGAGCATCCACAGAAGATAGAATCGGCCAGGGGGTCCTGCAGCCAATCCGCCATGATTCCTGGAGGAGGAACGACTGTATTTCTGAAAATTGTGGGGTCATGCTGTCTGCACTTTCTATGATTCAATAATCTTGCTTATCGTTTCTGTGTTTTTATGATTCTTCATTGTTGATATATAAAGCTGTAACCTATTCCTTTGTACCATTTGACAGTATTCTACTGGGTAAATATGGCCCAGTTTATTTGGCTATTGATGGATTTCTTTTCAGTTGAATAAAATTGAAAGGCTTTGAGATCTCTATGTGCATATGCTATATTTACAGACTCTAGGTTGGAGAATTGTTGGGTTTATTTTTATTGTTATTTGTGTGTTTACTTTTCCTCTCACCACCATGAAAATTACATTTCACTCTCTTCTGGTTTCCATGTGTGCTGTAAGTCTGACACTTTTGAAGGTAAATTATCTTTTGTCTCTAGCTTCTTTTACTGTATTAGAGGAAAAATACCACAATCTTTCTTCTCTCTCCTGAAGGTCAATTAAGTAAAATTAGATCTTTTAACTTTATGTCCTATGTCTCATAAAGTATAGTTATTTTTCTTTTTGTTCTATATTCTGGGTAAATGTTCATCTCAGTCTTCCCGTTGATCATTTCATCATCAGCTTCATCACATCTGTCCTCAAAACACTCATTGGGCTGAGCACTTTCAACATTATATAGTTCCTTCTGATTTTATTTGATTTTATTTCAACACTTCTTAGTTTTTCTTTACATTCTTTCATTTTCCACCTGCATTATGTGCAACTCTGTTACTTCTATTTATTTAAATATTTGCAAATACAGTTGGTTTTTTTTTCCTCTACCTAAAGTCTTTGTAAAGAGAAACCAGCTTGTTTCTCCACTGGTTTGATTTTTAAAATGGGAACTGCTAACTTCACTGCATAACTTTGTTTTTTGCACGTGTACAGAAGTCTTTCAAGGGGTGACACAAAAGTGGGCAGTTCTGAAGAGGATTTTATTTGTTCCTCTGTTAAGTAACAACCAGTCTAGGATAATTCAAACAGAAGTCCAGTCCAAAACTTTCAGGCCTGTGCGTTCAATGAAGCTGGAGTAGTAAATTTACATACGTTGCCCCAGAGATATAATTTTTAGGGTCTTTCTCCTCTACCCATTGTTAAGATTGAAAAATGGGCCATTTCACTCCCTCGTCCCAGTTTCCTTTTAACCACTTTCTGTAGGTGGGTGAGAGAGTTTATTTCCAATTAAGATTCCAACTTTTGGTTTTACAACTCTATGGGAAACATCTTCCATAAGATGCTCTTACTTGGAAGAGGCAGATGATTACTTTCTCACCCCTATATATGACAGTCTCATAACAAATTGTAAGACTTTGCAAATAGTCTCAAGGCAAAATTATGGATGAAATTCTATGCTTGGGCCAGGGATCTAACTCAGTGGTATAGCACCTGCGTGGCAAGTGCAAGGTCAGGAGTTCCATTCTTGGTGCCAAAATAAAAAACAAAACAAAAACAAACAAACAAACAAAAAAAACAAAGAAATTCTATGTTTGCCTCTAAAAGTATACATTGTCCCTGCAGCTTGGACCCGAACATTTGGTTTCTGTTGTTGCTTTGGCTACTTCAACAAATCAATCATTCAACATGCATTTGTGGCATGCTTGATAAACCACCTATTCTGTGCGCTGGAGATGCAGTAGCATAAAAAATACACAACAATCCATGCCCTTGGGGAATTCTTATCACAACAGTTGAGTCATTGTTTTACTAAGATGTAAAAAAAAATACTTCATTCAGCTTTCTTTTTGTTGTTGTCTTCCGTTGTTGGTTCCACGCACTTGGCTTGATGGACGTATTTACAAAAACAGGTATTATTTTTCCTTCAGTCAAGCCCTGTCATGAATGAGATGGTGACAATTTTTACTTTTATGTTCTTACACACCTTGGATTTAGTGCCTTGAAATGAATAAAACTTGCATAAGAGCTCCCTTCTATTTCTTAACAAGTCTAAATCTCCACCTTAATTTTTATGTAATAGATTAAATGTATCCTCCTTAAATTCAAAACGTACAATCCTGTTCATTTTTTTCCTGGGTTAAATAACTGAGTTGTTCTTGTCTCCATCAGTGTTATTTGGGGGCACTAACTGTACAAGGTAAGTGAAGTCACCATGTGAAAATTATTCAAATGTCAATACTCTAATTGTTTCTGAATTAGAGAAATAACTCTGAAGGTATTTAGTCCCACATCCAAAATCATGCTATAATAACTTATTTTTTTACATCTGATCAATTTCCTTTGAAGGAAGAATAAGTGTGAGAAGGTCTGGTCCTCTCAGTGAGAAGCATTGCATCCAGTGCTTCTAATTGGTCCATCTTTTATAGAAAAACTATTTGCCTCATTGGGGGTTTAACTTCACTCTGTTAACTTGATTGACTTGGGAACCATGGGGGATGAGTAAATCACACCTCCGGGTGTGTCATGGAGACATGGCCTATGTATGGCCCCTCATCTCTTTCTCTCTGGTCACTGTTTCCTTGCTCTGCTTCCTACTTACCACAAACTAAGTATTTTGCTTCACCATGCCCTCCTCCTTGTTTCTGCCTTGGAGCTAGCTGACCATGGACTGCACCCTCTGAAAGCCCAAACCAAAGAAGCCATTTCCTCCTTTAAATAACAGATACCAGGTATTTAGTTCCAACAAATGGGAAAGCTGACTGACATACCTGAATTCACAGATTCAACACTCATTAAATGTACTGTAGGTAACATCCCTGTGGTGATTCTGAGAGCCATGCTAAGCCACATATTGTAGCTTCATGAGAGCAAAAGAAGGCTTCACCTCTTTAAAGACAGAGTTCCTAACACATAGGCCCTGAAATAAGCTCCCTCCTCTAGATCCACTAGATCTCCTGACACCAATGAGCAGCCACGCTGAGGCTGAAAAACAACCGATATCACTGTGGCCTCTTCTGTGTCCTGACAAGGAGCAGATGAAGAGATGCCGGTCTTTCAAGAGCACCATGCCTTGTGCTCACATCAAGGAAGTCCAGACAGTGTCATCAGATTCCTTGATGTGGCTGCATTAGCTGCCACAGGAGCTGGGCAGATGCCTGCATTACATTAACAAATTCATTTTCTGTGTCCACTGATAGATCGCAGAGAGATTTAGAGTGAAGCTCATGCTCCTGGGCTAATGCTTAAATTGTTCAGGAAACACAAACCTTTGGACTAATGGAATTCACAATCTTTCCCAGACAAAGTATTTATTCATAAATAAAAAAAGAAGTTTTCTAATAAAGGGAGGCAGCTGTTACCCATCTTGTTTCCTTTCAAACGTGGCTGGGTGAATTCTACAAGCTTCAAATGGGGGCTCAGAGGGCAAACCCTGTTTTCCTTATACTCTTCAGGGTCACATTAAATCCATGTTGTGTTTTCCCGGAGATTAGAAACAGATTGCAAAGTGGACTCAACAGATCTTGAGTTACAACTTTTCTGCCCTGAACATAAAATACCTCCATTTTGTCTTCATGCTCGCAATGTAAGCATAGCTATTTATGCTAAATGTACCTTTATTCAAATATTCAGAGCCATAGGGAGGCTGGCATGGATGTGGATCATTTTATACACTCTTCCCACTCTATTTACCCCCAAGTGCTTGTGACACTACAGTGAATAAAATTTGAGGGATGCTAAGAGAAACAGTCTTCGCTTCTTAACAACAAAAATGTTTCTCAAACAGAAAATACAGTGCTATATAACTAAGGCTTTCTCGAGTCCAAAGGACAATGCTTAACTCTTGGAGAAGTTTACTTTTGCCTCCAGTAAAATGAAGCTGGCAAACATCAGTGCCAGTGCAGACTGACTGATGAACAAATTGCTTTAGTGTGAACAGAGAAGCTGAAATATTTTGAACTTGCCCTTTTTCACTGAAGTCTTTCACTAAATCTGACCACAGCTGTCCTAGAGGCCAGATGTTAGCTGTAAAATTCAGTGAATTTAATATACCATGCAACCTCCCTGCCTTCTGCCGGGCTGAAGCTCACAGCCTCTGTGTGTATTAGCCTCCTGTAACTCCGGTCACTGTGTTGAGATGCTTGTTATCCTCCTGTGGCTTGGCAGTGGCTCAGATTTCCTCTAAGCTGGTGTACAATCACTTCATTTAGAAGCTATCTGCTCCTATTGAGGTGAAGGAACCTCACAAACGCACTTGATACTACTGGCTGCTCCTGCAAGTAATTGGACGAAGTCAAATACCTTCCCTCATTATCACCATTAAGCTTCCCCTGGCCAGTTAATTGTGACCTCAGCAAATGGTTTTTCCTGGAAGGCTGGAGGACCAGGACACAGCATGCCTCCCAGAAGAGAGAGTAGTTAGCAGACTGTGGAGTCGTCCAGGGCTCCCCAGCCCACCTCCTCCCGTGCATTTTCTGGTCTGTTAATTAGAGACTCAGGCCTGTGCAAATGCCTGTCTGTAACTCCTCGGGGCAAATTCACAGAGCCTGGAGAAGGGTGATGCAATGGAAAGAGCACAGGGTTTCAGAACTGGAAAGATCTGGGCTTAAATCAAGCAACACCATTGAATTCCCTGGATGCCCGTTGATTCCAGGCTAAGCCCTGTACCTCCTGACTCAAGGCAGTAATTTTTAAGCCAAGTGCAAGGCTGCTGCAGGGCCTGCAGGCATTTGAGGGGCTTTTAAGAAACATATTTAAAACTTTTAATAAAACTACAATTAAAAAGCACATGTGCTTGTGTGCTAGATACCAACTTTTGGTGTTCCCAAAGCAGCTCCCTTGTTTGTACTGATGGCCCTTGTACATGTGAAGTTATAAATTAAACTTTTACAGATAAAGTCTATTTTAACCTGTACCGTATGTTGGCATGCTTAATGTTTCATATGGAAAAGAAAAGCTCCATAGGTAACAACGACTGTTGGAAAAAGACTTCTCTATGGAGTGATTTTAATGCTTCCAGAATGTTCTTTCTCTTCCAGAGAATTTGAGTATTGCCCATCAACCCATGAAAGGCTGCCATTTTAATTTGCTTACCTTTCAGACCTCTCTGTCAACAGTGCTTTGGGGTTTTGCAAGTGACTAATGCATTGTCACAGCATGCCATGACACAGACACAGGGAAGGTGTGACAGGACACAGCCTCCTTGCTGGCTCAGGGTGTGACTCACACCTAGGCACAGGTTGTTCCAAGCAATGAGCAACCAGATAGGAGGAGTCTTAGCAGGTAGAGCATTGTCCAAGGGGTCGGGCTCAGGCAGAGCGAGCAATGCTAGCAAAGCAGAAGTCAGCAACACCTTGGCAGGCTGGAAGCCATCCAATGGGACTGGAATGCACAGGGAAAAAAAGGCACTAAATACTTGCTGAAATCAGCAGTGTGCAAATGGAGAGGGTTTTGCATCCCATGCAAATCTACTTGGATTTCATCCAGCAAGAAATTGGTAAGCCATTGAAGTTTCTGTTTAAAAAGCAAACAGTTGTTTGAAAATGCCTGTATTTTCCCAGTAGTGGTAAGAATCTTCTCTTGTTCAGCTTACAAGGTGAAATTTTATTGACTTCTTTTCAAGATGGGAAAGGGATCAGATGTTGGGGAAAGATGGAAAGGAGGGGAAGGGACAGGGAAAAAGAAGCATTAATATGTGATGTGTATGTTATCTTTATCAGTGGTGAGACAAAATAATTGACACCCACAGTTTAAAGGAAGAAAGGTTTATTTTGCCTCACAATGTAGAGGTGCCAGTATAGAGGTGGCTGGCTCCAAGGCAAAGTGGCATGGAGAGGGGTGTGGCAGAGGAGAAACAGTGCAGAGCAGCCAGGAAGCAGTAACAGTAAACTGCCCTTTCCTCCTTTATCTCATTCAGGGTACAACCCTATGGGTTGTTTCCACTCACACCTAGGGTGAGGCTTCTCTGTCCAGTAAATCTATTCAGCCACACCCAGAACTATGCTACACCAATTGTAGACACATTTAGTTATCACACATTCTTAATCCATATTCACACACCCTAGATCCAACTACCTCTGAAAAGCCCCACCTTTCAGCACATGAGGGAGGCTTACAGGGACACCTAGAAAGAAGCCCTAACATTTATATACTAGTGAATATGAGTGAATTGATCCTGTGTACAAACATTTCCTAACATAAAAGGAGGAAAAAAAAAAACTAAACAAGATTCCGTAGGTCAAATAGAGTTGTTCAGGTTTTGATGATTCTTTGCTGCTTACTTAAGGAACTTGAGTAATTTTAGCCAATCCCATAAGTATTTGAACTGAGTTTTCCTCAGAAACAATTTCAGGCCCCCCAATTAGGGAGGACCTCGTTTTCATAGGCTATTCCTTCTAATAACACTTTTCTGACCCCTCTTCACCCAGCAGATTGTTTCTTAGTACAGATGGGTCTCTCCCTGAGCATCATCTTCAGACCCTCAGACTGAATCAAGGCTTCTGAGGTGTCCCAGGGGCATCTGGAGCATGCTGCACCGCTACCGCACTCACAGAGAGTCATGCGTATCACTTATTTATTTATGTAAATTTCCTACATGCTGTATGTTTGGCTGCTTGCAAACTTGAGAAAGGATCCATTACCTTCTTAAAAATCCTGAAGGAAATTAAATGATATGGCCAGGCGGCAATCTGAGCTTAGCCCAATCTTTTTCTCTTTAGTTGTACTTGTCCTTTTATGCTTAGAGGATTGAATAACTGGTTGGTAGAGCTTTATCAAGGCGCAGTTTAGAGGCAGTCAACTGCACCTATGATGGTGTGGCTTTGTTAATATGTGTTTCTGTGAAATAAGCATTGCCTCAAGATACTGAAAATATCTATCCCTGCCCAGTGTGTTCTTGTGCCCATGTATAATTGCTGTGCTCTGCTCCTTTCTCTTGTACCCTCACTGGGGGTCAACTGACCTACTCTTTTTTTCTGCAGAACTGAAGACTGAACTCAGGGGATTCACACTGAGCTACATCCCCAAAGCTTTGTTATCTTTTACTTTGAGTCAGGCCATTGCTGGGATACTAAGTTACCCAGGATGCGCTCAAACTTGCGACCCTTCTGCCTCAGCCTCACAGAGTTTTGTGGTGACAGCCATGTGTCACCACACCTGGATCCTTTTTTGTCACTTCGTATTAGCTTAGATTTTTTTAGAGTCTTATATAAATGAAATCACATAGTATAGATGTTTTTTGGGGGGGAGGAGTCTAGTTTTTTTCAATAAGCATATCTTGAAATTCATCTACACTGTCGTATAGGAATAGTTCATTCCTTTTTATTGCTGAGTAGTATTCTGTCATATGAGCATACCAAAATGTATTTATCCATTCAGCTGCTGATGGGTTTGCATTACATCCAGCTATTATAAATACAGCCATTATGAATATTTGTGTGTGTACCAACACAGTGGAATTTATCAAAATAAATTTTACCCTTTGAAAACCATTCTTTAGACAATGAAAATACAAACCACACTCTGGGAAAAGTCATTTGGAAACCACATATCTGGTAAGGGGCTTGTATAAAAAATATATGAACGACTCTTTTCTATTGTTGTTACTGGTGGTTGAACCCTGGGCCTCATGCATAGTAAGTAAGTAAGCACTCTATCACTGAGCTCTATATGAAGAAATCTTAAAACTCAGTAAAAATACAACTAAAAACATAGGCAAAAGATATGGTCAGCCACATCCCAAGGGTTTTAGGTTTTGCTTCTGAGTTTTGTTACGTGAGGTGGAGGAGCAGGGATATGTACCTCATCACTGTGGAAAGCTACGCTGGAGGCATCTAAGCACCCTGCCCAATAGCCCAGGAATTATGAGGTTCCTGGCTGGCTCATGGGAACAAGACAGTTTCTGGCTCTGTGTGAAGCTACAAATCATTTTCTCTAATTCTTGCCGGTGGTTCAGGAATCTTCACCACAGGTCGGTGCAGATCTCTACTTAGCTAAATGCCCATAGCACAGCTCAGCGCAATACTCTCTACGCATCTTTAGGGCTGGCCACCCAGCCCCACCTTCGCCTCTGCTCTGTCCTGTGAAATCTGGACAAGGGAGCTTCCCCAGACACGCGTTCCCACCAGTTCCAGTCCAGGAAAGCACTAGAATACCTGCAGACCCCACCCGTACCGCAGCCCAGAAACCCTCACCCTGCAGAAAAACGGGACCATCTCGGGATTTGTCACGTTTCTTACTCTCTCTTGGGCATCCCTGTGGCTTGTTGCCTGGTGTTCAATGTTTTGAAAACTTTTGCTTTAATGTTTGGTCCTTGTTTTTAGTTTCAGACAGGTAAATCCTGGACGAGTGGGAAAATCGAGTCCCTGGCTGTGCCATCCAGACTAAAACTCCGAGTGATTGTTTTGATGGTGGTGGTACCTCCCAGCTAAGGAGCATGTTTATTTATCATCAGCGGCTTCATCCTCAAGGTGGTCCCAGGAGATGTGCACTGTTTTGAGGTGGCTGTGACTGTCAGGAAGGGCATTAAGAAGCAGGAAAGACTGTGACCTGAATCCTGGTAGTCTGAGTTTCAGCCGGGTGTGCTTACACCATGGAAAACAGCCAATTTCAAAATGTGATAACTTCATCACATTGGTAGTATTGCTCCCTTTTGCAAATTCCATATATTTTTCTAGGACAGAGTATATCTTATTCCTTATATAATTCTTCTTTAAAGTTTTGAATGAATCTTCAACATCTATCCTTTCAATTCTTAATTCTGGTGTATCTGTCATTTATTGGTGGATTGTCCCTGAAACATAAATATGTTTTTGATGGAATGAATTGATGCTATATTTTTTTTGCCACACATCATTATTACCTGAGTTAGACAATATTATGTTGTGTTGCTGAGATGTTTAATCAGGAAAACACAGATAGCAATGACTTGGATCTGAAAAGTGATTTAGAACATTTGGATGAAGTGTGAAGAACTAGGAAATGATTTCACTACTTTACTATGTTTATAGTTTTCTTTTTGTATACACCAGAATGCTATTTGCTACAAAACTCTAAGAGTAAATGAACTGCTTTGGTAAATATAAAACTTCTAAAAAATAACACAGCATTGGGCCATAGTATAACTGACAGCACATTTTTTTCATTTCAAATGGTGCCTAAAATACTGTTAAGTCTCAGAAATGATGGCATATTTGATTTAATGAAATATGGCATCATTTATCCAAATGTTTAAATTATTTATATTTCCCATCTCACAAATTCTTATATCTCAAGCCTTATTTTAGTAATTAATTTCCAGCCATAGTGTTCTGCATATTGTAATTTCCAATCCGTGTTTTAAATATTGGTGTTTTCTACCCTATTTTGTTTCTTTAACTCCTCCTTTTTTGCTACTTCATTCTTACGACTCCTTCTAGTTTATTTTGGTTTTTTGGCTCTCTTTGAAAATGAGCTTTTATTGAGTTCTGTGGTAGTAAAGGATTTTTCTCTTTTCCTTGAACTGGGTTTCTGCCTACGAAATTAATTTCCTGAAAGAATGTTCCCACTTTATTTTTTCCATGTAGCCCGAGCCAGTCTACCCCACATTTCCTACTGCCTTCTCCCGCCAGCTCATCTCTCAGTCTCTGCTTGTCAAATCCCCATCAATCTCCCACTGTTTACTGCACATACAATCTATTTAATAAGGTTTTGGTGATTTTATGGCACCAACCTCTCCTTCCTTCAAATATCAAAAAGCACTAAGAGGACAGCCCCTTTTCTATCTCTTGTAGATCCTACCAGATTTTCCCTTGGAGTTTAGTGACTATGCATAAGTTTTATGTTATTTGTTTACTTTTAATATATCTGTATTCCCTAATTAAGAGTACACAGTATGTATGTCATAAGCACTGGTGGAACTCAATTAACTTTTTCAGTACTAGCTCTTTACACTGAGCTACATCCCAGCCCTTTTACTTCTTATATGTATTTTTGAAATTTTGAAACAAAGTCTCCCTCAGTCTCTAAGTTTCCAAGGCTGTGCTTGAAGTTGCGATCCTCCTCAGTCTCCCAGAGTGCTGGGATTACAGATTTGTACCACCATGCCCAGCTTTGAATTAACTTTATATATCTAAATTATATAGAATACTCTGCTTTATAATATAGACTCTTTCAGATATAGACTCCTAATCTCCTGGTATAATTTTAAAAACCATTGAGAATTTGTTAATATGTCTTCAGGTAAGTGATTCTCTATCTTTGGGACTTATTAGAATCATCTGTAGGTTTTTATTTTGTTCATACCAATCGATGACTCAAGCCAAATCCACTAAAATCGTAATTGCTGGAAATTTTTTGTAAAAGCCCTAAAGAGTATTTTGATGTTCTCCAAAGGGTTAAAAATGCTGCCTTTAGGTAGATGAATGATAACATTCTTCTAAGTTTCATGTAAATTTGGGGAACTTTCTTAGACATCCTTAATAACTGGACAAATGTCTTAATTGAGCAAAATGGTGAATATATTAGAATAGCCAGCCTTTTGTGTTCAGGAAGAGAAAAGATAGAACAGTAAGATTTAGGATTCCTAGAAGCTGTTTTTTTCACAGATCAATATAAGTTTCAATATAAAAACAACCTAGGCCTGACAACAGTTCTCCTTCTGTTAAAGTGGCAGCACAAGAAGCAAATGCACATCAAAACTATTTTGTGTCCTAGTATTGTGTTCTGCTATAAAAGAACATACATTCTCTCAACTAAGAATAACTCCTTTTTCTGGCAGCATCAGCTTAATTTTGTATAAATAGTCTGGAAGCATGATTTTCAGCATGGCTAGCAAAGCGTGTACAGACAAGTTTGTAAGAGAGTATTTATATAGCACCCCAGGTAAGTCATTAATCAGATAATGTACACAGTTCTCTACTATCTACGCAGTAGCCCAGAGTTAATCATCATAATGTATTAGATAAGCATTAATGTGCTTAAGTTAGCATCTATACAAACTTCAGAGTTACCTAGAGGGCCTCCGTCCTTCAGATATTTAGAAACCAAAGAAAGAGTATGGATGTAGCTGAATTTGTTTAACAGACACAGATGATAGAATAAACATTCTCTCCCACTGGCTGTAAAATAGGCAAGTTTTTGTGGGTCTGAGGTGACTAATAAATTTGCACAAACCATGCAGTAGGAAGGATATGAAGCTTCTACAGAGATATAGACTCTTAAAATGCCAGTCTTTGGAAAGACAGGATTGCAAGTTGAGTTCTAGGAAGAAGACTGAGTCCAAACATAAGCCACTGCTATCCTGTGGATCTAGAATGTTCCCTCAAATGGCCATGTTGAAGGCATAGGCCCCAGCCCAGGATGCTATGGGGAGAGGATGGGACCCTTAGGGGCTGGGGCTTGGCAGAAGGAAGTGAAGTCATTGTGAGCGTGTCTTTGAAGGGAATATTGGGACCTTGGCTCCTCGCCCCTCTTTCTCTTTGCTGCTTGGCTGCCACGAGATAAATGGACTTTTTCCATGTGTTCCCACCATGATGTGCTGTGTGACCACAGGTCCAAAGCAACATGGCTACACCACTATTATAGACTGAATCCTCTGAAACCATGAGCCAAAGTAAACGTTTTCTCCTTTTAAGGTCATTTTCTCAGATATTTTATTACAGTGGCAGAAAACTAACACAGCAACCTTTACCTTCTTTTGTGTTGTCAGGTCCATGACCACTATAACGTGCATTTGTGGTTTATCTGTGATTACAGTAAGTCCCTGACTTACAAATGAATTGTGTTCTGAGGGAACATTTATAAGTCAGATTCATTAGGAAGTTTGACAAAGTGAGTGTTGCACACCTTTGACACACATGTATAACATAAAGCATAAAAAGAACAAACATACAAGCAAAAATATTGTCAATAAACTATCTTCACTTTTACAGTTACCTTAAAATAGTGGTGCAGTAGAGCACAACAACTGGCGTACAGGGGTTTTCGTGGAGAAAACTGATGAGAAGAGTGTTACTAACTGCAGGAGACAGAGTAGGTGGGAGACGGTGGGGTGATGTCTACCGTCTTTTTGCCTCAGTCCAGTCTCTCCATTATTTTCATTTTTGCTTTCATGGCAATTGCTTTGCACTTCCTAGCAGTCCCCTCCATATTACCACTGCCTTTTCTTGATTTTGGATGCCCTGGGCTCTGATTGAGCCCTGTCCCACTGTGCACTATCACACTGTACATAAACACACAGTAGTACACTGGCGACAACGTCCTACAGACATGTGAACTACTTCTGCATTGTTTGTAGTGCAAGGTGCATTCGTATCTGCGAAAGTTTGTAACTCTGATGTTCATAAGTCAGGGACTTTCTCTGCTCCACCAGTCACCATTTTTCACACGGGTAGAGCACTCTGAGTTAGCGGGGTCAAAATAAGAAGCTGTGGCTTGTGATTGCCTGTAAATGCTAGCCTTTGTGCCCTTAAAGGGTAATCTTTTTGACAGCAGATCCTGGGGGATTTGTTTTGTGTAGTCTGTCAATAGAGTATAAGGTTCTAAAGGACAGGAAATTTATACCCCATAGTAACTGAAATTGTGCGGGGACATAGTAAATGATCAACAAATATTTGTTATCATAAATATTTATGCAATGTCTTCAACTTCAAAATTCACATATTTATATCTTAATAACATAGTTCTACATATTAAGGTACACAGGTTGATTATAGGAAATTCAGAAAATATTTAAAACCTGTATGAAGAAATAGAAATCATTGGTGATTTTGTTTTATATCTTATATTCTGAGTTACAACTTTGAAGATTGTGGTACACAGTATATCAGCCATTGTTATTCTCTTGTGATTTTAAGAAATCTTGCTTTATTTTTTCATAAAATAACAAAAAATAGAAATTATTAGTGACATTAACCAGAGATAATCATAATATTCATTTTTGTGTTTTCATCAGTTCATGTGTGTTTTGTGAAGAGTTGTGTGTTTCCAGGCAACTTCTAAGTTGCTCATATGTATTGACTCTTTTTATACATATATGTGTATGTGTGTACCTAGAAAATGACTGGAACTGTGTACATTAAGTTTTAGACCTAATATTTTATTATATAGTGAAATTCTTTTAAATTGTGATTGCTAGTGTACATAATTTCAGTCATATAGATTTACTATAAGTTGTTAGGTGTGTGCCCTATTTGAGACCACGAGATTGCTTTTATTATTTATGTATGGCAAAAAGTAAATAATATAATTATGAATGTCCTCATGTGTTTTACTTTTAAAATTACTAATTATTCCAATAGGATAATTTCTGTCTAAAATGTTTACAGAAATTTATAAATGAACTAAAAATTTTCAAGAATGTCTCTTTTACTTCACTCATTTTAAATTTTTCAAAGTTTGCAAAAATATCTCATAACCCATGGATTAGCATTTAATTTACCATTTGTGCAGCATATTTTCATAAGTGAATTTTTACTAATTAAATTCATTGCATATGTGATTTATTGTTTCTGCTGTCTTTTTATCTGTGTTTTATAAAAGCAATTTACACAGTATAGGTACTATATTATTTGTGATTTTTAAAAGGCATTTACATCACACACATTTTTCCACTTTTCCAGTCTAAATTTTATAACATTTTTTGATATAGGGCAGATTTTGAAATATGTCAACATATTAGTTTGTTTCTTTTATAGCTTTTCTACCTAAACATGCTTTCTCAACTGAAATCATCTGTATTTTTCCACTTTGCTTGTTTTATAGATTTTTTTTTAGGTATGTTATATTTTTTGTTGTGGTGTGGGAATTAAACGCAAGACTTTGTGCATGCTGAGCAAGCACACTACCACTGAGCTATGTCTCCACCTCTAAGTAGGTGACATTTTTTAAAAAAAACTATCTATACTGTATTTCTACGTGAAGTATAAGAGCAATTGAAACTTATCTTTTCCCAAATGTCTCCTTATAATTTATTTAATAGTTACTTCTCACCTTACTTATTTTGTATACAAATTTAGTTATTACTTAAATTATATTCCTTGGCTTCTCTGTTCAATCTTAATATCTCCCTACTAGTAACTCTCTTCTTTCTATTCTTATTTTTTAACTTCCAGAAAATTACCATCATTTCTAAAATTTTAAGTTAACTTTAGGATCTTTGCTTTTCTTTTCTTTTTGGTACTGGGAATTGAACTCAGGATCTTGCACTTGCTGGGCAGGGACTGTGCTGTTGAACTATATTCCCAGCCCTTTAGAATCTTATTGACAAGTATAACAAAGGAAAGAGGCAGGATTGCCACTGAAATTAAACAGCATGTATGAATTTAAAATATAACTTTAGGTGAATTAATTAATCTAAAATACATTGCTTTATAACACATATATGTATATACTGCACAAAATTCTGATTGCATAAATGTACCTTTCTCTATTTCAGGTCTTGTTTTATCTCTCTTATCAAAGTTATAACACTTTCTTCACACGGAAGAGGTGTATTTGGTACTACATTTATTAATAAAATTTTAAGATACTTCTTGAGATTTTAAAACAGCTATGAGACTCATGCATTTTCACATTTTGGCTATGATGAATAATGTTTTAATGCATATCTGTGTGTATGTTTTTGTTTGAAACTATATTTCTCTTGAGCACGATGCTTCTGAGTGGAACTGCTAGATCATATGATAACCCTACATTTAGCCACTTGAGTAACTGTCAGACTGTCTTCCATACCAGCTACTCCACTTAGCATTTTTACTAACAGTACCTCATTTAAATTTCACCACTCCCTCACCAATACCTGTGATTACCTAACATTTTTATTCTAGCTATCCTAGTGGGTGAGAAATTGCACCTCATGATTCTGAATTGAGGGCTTTATGGTACCTTTAAATTAGTTATTGCTTTTCTAAAATACAGCTATAGTAACTCTTACAACAGATTTCCCCATTACTAAGGCCCTCCTGTGCCTCTACCAGACACATTGGCTGGTGCCTCTTGGCTGATAAGCTGCATTCCAGCATCTACATCTGATGAGTCAGGAAAATACACTGATTAATGGTGCAAGCTCTGTGTCCACAGCTCCTGGGGTCAAATCCCAGCTTTAGCACTACCTACAAGTGACCTCGACCAAACTATGCACATCAACTCATGGGCGTCTGTGACATCTTGGATTAATGGATGTGATTTATGCAAAAAGACAATAGGGAAGGATGGGCATAGTGGTACCTGCCTATAATCCCATCTAAAATTTTAGATTTATACCACCAAAACTGGCAAGTTGTTAAAAATATTAACCTTCAGGCAAAATAGTATCTTTAGGTATATATGTATAATTTTTAATGAATTTCTCCTTTAATAGCTTTTTTTCAATTAGCAAACTCAATTGTATTCTCAATTTTACCAAGAAAATATAACCATGATTCTTCTTGTATTCATTTTTATACCCTTAATGTTTTCAGTTTATTTATTTATTTATTATTTATTTGTGACAGAGTCTTGCTATGTCACTTAGGCTGGCTTTGAACTCACTACATAGCCCAGGATGACTGTGAATTTCCAACAGTCCTCCTGCTTCAGCTTCTGGAGTGCTGGGATTACAGGCATACACCATCATGCCCCCAGTTTTTTCAGTCAATTCTATTTGATTTTCAAGAAATAGGTGTGGGTCACAAGTAGTGATGAGCTGGTAAATGTTCAATAATTGGCTGCAGAAAAACATGTGCGTGCATGCATACACACATATGTATGTACAGATTTATTATATATTTTTATAAAATTATGTTTGTGCAACATTAAGATTTATATAAAATTCTTAATAGGATTAGAATAAAATTTTGCGGATATGAAGGATCATAGCACATGGTTTACAAGAGAATACACAGTAAGTTTTATTCGGGGTTCTTTATGGACAATGCTCTCACAGAATGTTCTCATTAATTTTTTCAAGCTCTCGTATTTGTAGCCAATCTAGGACCAATTCAACCCTGCAATGCAAGTGGAGTTACAACTCAATTTGCTTTTCTCAATAAATTTATTGTCATCAAATTACATATATAATCTATGGTTAAACTCTTCCTCACCCTTGATCAAGAGCAGGCCAAGGACATTAATCCGTAATATCCAGAGCTTCACCACTGCCAAGAGTCTGCTGCTCAAGATGTTGTCCAGAGAAATCCGTCTGTGGTTGGATGAAGTTAGTCGCTTCTGTTCCTCTCACTGCGGAATGATATGTTGAATCATGTAACAGGACAGTAACAGTTCAGATACTGCTCTGCTATATCAGCCAAACATGGTAAAGGCAGCTACCAGGAAAAATTAACTTTTTCTCTACTTACCTTTTCCAGGCAACTTTTAAGTTTCTCATGTATATCGACTCTTTTTGCAGTGTGATTTTTACAAAATTCATCTATCGTTCTCTACCTGTACTGTTTAGAATCCTTCCACCAGCTCGTATATATTTATATTCTTTATGAGACTCCCCTGAGCTCTATTCATAATCTCTGAAACTTGCATAAAAGATAAAAATGTCCTCTTCCATCATTTAAAATTAAAAATGAGAAATTCTCTAAATTTTTCTCCTGTTCCTGGCAGCAAGTTGGTCCGGTATTGTGGAGAATTTTTCTTCTGCTGGCGTGCACTCTGTTAGCAAAGGATTGATAATTTTTCTCTCTTTGCTCCTTTTTACATATTGATTTATAGTCAAACATGACTTCTAAATGTTCTAGGTGATAAGCATCTTCTTGAAATGTTTGAACCAAAATAAAAACTAAAGATGGCTTGTACTGTACTTTTGTATTAGCTCAAAGAGAAACCTGAGGAAGTCAGTTTACAATTCCCTGTGCTTTGGTTCTGATATTTCTTTATTCATTTCTTTCTCTCCTTAGCAGGGAGAAGCGTTCCTTCCCTTTCCTCTGCACAGGTCCTCGTTCCCCAATCATTTATGTCCTGGCAGTGCATCCGGTGACTTCCGTGTATCTCCAATGGCCTGTTGGTCTCTCCTCACCTTTGGCTCTCACTCTGAGTTAGGAGACCTTGGGAGTTTTTACCAGCATCCACTCTGATAACTTCCCAGGCAGCTGCTCTTTCTCAAGAAAGGAGTCTGATTTATGTGACTTCCTGCCTGCTGCATTCCCAGAGGCTTCTAATAGGTGCATGGCATTCCCCACACTCATGGAAGTTTATCTGTAATTTCACCTCCATTTATCATTTAAATAAAAGAAAAATGGAGAACTGACAATCTGATGTGTCCCTGCTGTCCCTGTTGTTCTTCTCTGAAACTGTGTGTTTATTTTAAAATCTCATTAAGAAGGAAGACTGAAAAGAGTCAACTCAAATTTTTAAAAATCGTTTTAATTAAGAGTCCCTCTGGCCAGGTGTGGGGACACAAACCTATAATCCCAGCACTCTGGAGGCTGAGGTAGGATTGTTGTGATTTTGAGGCCAGACTGGGCTACAAAGTGGGTTCAAGACCAGCCTGAATTGCCTAGTGAGATCCTATCTCAAAAATACCAAAAAAAAAAGTAAATAAATAAAAGTCACTCTGAGGTAACTGTACCTTGTTTTATAATTAGCTAAATAACGTTCCATGAGCAGTCTTTCCCTTTAGTCTTCAAGAAAGCCTAGAATCTCCTGAGTGAGGAAGGCAATACTGCAGGGCTGAAACATTTCACCTTTGACTTTTAAGGAGAAATCCAGCAATATAAGAAGGAAAGACTGAAGGACATTTTTGCTCAACTTACAGAAACGGGAACAATCTAAAGCAGAACAGAAGCTCTAGCTGACCTTAAGCTTTCACAAAATAATACAGCCTCCTTTATCCTTCCCCTGCTCCCTCAGGCAGATTGCTCCTGAATCAGGCACGTTTTTGTGATGCTTATGATTCTACCCATGTCAACCCCTGTGTTGTTCCCAGATGCTGAGGCAAACGACCACAGACATAGGACCTCAAAACAGCACAAATTATCTTAGGGTTCTGGAAGTTAAAAGTCTCACATGGATGTTACAGGACTAAAACCAAGGGCTACATTCTCTGGGGGGTGCCTTCTAATCTTTTTGTTCTTCCAGTCTTCACTGGACTATCTGCATTCCTCGGCTTGTGGCTACATCACTCCCAGTTCTGTTTCTGCCATCAGGAGGCCTCAACTCTCTTGACTCACCATCCCTTCTAAAGAAGACTGTGGTTTCACTGAGCTCTCCAGGATGTTCCAGGATAATCCCCCGATCTCCAGATGCATTACCTCAATGCACGTACAAAGTGTCTTTTGCGAAGGTAACATTCCCGTATATACATCTTTGAAGGATCATTATCCCACCTTCTGCATGTGTTCTTTGCTGTGTGTAGCCCATGTTGTCATCTCTGTGTGTTTGTGTATGTGTATTTACTTTTCCCCCGCAGGGTTATCATGAGTAAGAGGCTTATGACATTCTGTGTTGAGCAATTTTGTGTTGATTTTTTGTAAACATATACAGTGATTTGTGGGACACAATTTGAAAATAAAGGATTGTTTATCTTCTTACCATAATATAAATATCAAGAAAATCAAAATGTTCAAATAAATTTGACATTAAAAAAAACAGAGGCTGTGTTTATAAATGTAGTCAAATTTTTATTTTGTGCCAAATAAACAAGAGAATTATCCTGGCATCTAGTTGACTAGAGCATGGGAAGTAGCTCAAAATATGTATTATACAATGAGACATTTGTTCTGTGTGGCAGAAGGGATTCTGACATTTATGGATTAGTTATTATCTTACCTAATAATTTAGGGGTCTCTTTTGAGTATTAATCTGATGGAGGTTCTACACTTCTGCTTCCATTTTTATGGTATCAGAAGATAAAATATAAGTTATTCTTGGCCTCTCTGATGAGTTTCTACCAGTTCTTTGCAATATGCACTATTTTATCCTATCTTGTGTTGCTATAATTGAATACATGAGAGAAGTAATTTGTGAAGAGAGAAGTTTGTTCTGAAGTCTGGGGAGTGAGAGATTGCAAAGCTATATGCTTTGAGGATTTCCTTGTTGGTGAGGAATCTTGAGAGTCCTGGAGTAGCACAGGCCATCACATGATGACATGGAACATCCTGTGTCAGATCTTCCCTCTTCTCCATGCAAGGCCACAATCTCACTGGGACTCTTTCCATTTTCATGGTCACATTTCACTTTAAGGGGCTTCCCAAAGTCCTATCTCCAAATACCATATTTCCTGTAAGTTTCTGCATTTTTATATTTCTCAGTAAGGATTAAATTTCAACGTGAGCCTTAGAGGAGACATTCAAGCCAGAATACACACCATGAGTTCCAGTTTCAGAAAAATGGGGCCTCATGCCTCATGCTGACCATATCTAATTATTGGCTTCTACAGAAAATTGAATCTGCACCTCCTTCTCTACTTTCATTCAAACTGGTCCAAGGTAAATAGGTGAGTTGTCACATTATTTGAGGAAGTAGCATCTCTCTGAATAGGATGTGCCATTATGATCATCTAGCTGAATTGCATCATCTATACAATTTTTATGTCCCAAGGTAATTATAAATGCATTTTGCATCAATGTCAGTAAGGGTTAATGAGGAAAAAACTGTGCTATCAGCTAATGAAATTTATCAAATACCAGGTCCAGCATACAACATAACAGTTTTGTTTCGAGGTAAAATAAAAAAAATATTTTCAGAAGAGACTGAGAAAGAGCAAATCAGGATGTTCTGTGAGCATAAAAGCATTCCAACCAAATTGTTTGCATGGGGACCATGACAATAGGGCCAGAAAATAAATCAAAACATATTTTACAAGTCAGGTTAAATGATTTGAGATGTTTCCTCATGCAACAAAGTTTAACTCCAAGACAGGGCCTCCTATCTCTGAGGTCCTGGTTCCAGGCTAGATGCAGCAAACACACAGTCCTTTGATGCTCTGTCCCTGAATCCAGCTCTATTCTCTGGACAGAAGGATAAAGCTGCTATCTGAGCATCCTGTAAACAATAGCAAACAGATTAGAAAAGAGACTACAGTTGGATGTAACATGACACTGAGGGGCAACTTGCTCAGTTTTCCTCCCTGCAGATCATCCCGCCTGGACTTCAAAGCAGCTAGAACCCAGAAGTTCACAGCGGGTGGAGAAGGAAAAGATTCCAAATGAATTTCTCTTTCACAAATCCAGAAGCAGAAGGAGACTTCCAAATGCTATGAAGAGTAAGAGGAACTACAGCCTTTTCCGGTTCCTTCCTATCCCGGCCCCCAGCAGTACCATGATGGTGTGATAGAGACAAGGACAGTTGCAGTAGTGTTTGAAAGGGAACCACACAAAAGGGAGGAGGAGTTGCTCTCCAGAAAAGCTGCAGGCCAAAGAGGGCAGGGCAATTTCCATTGCTCTGTTTCACTTTCCTCGTACTTCTGGATCCCACTACAGAAGTTGTCATGGGAATTCTCAAGCAAAACAGAAAAAATGAAGCCCTTGCTTTCTGACGCAAGTCAGATGGCAGAGGGCAGGGGAGGATGGCGTCATGAAAATATCAGAGAGACTGAAGAAAAGAAGTCAATCAGGAGATCCATCCCACAGTGCGATTTAAGAATTCCTAGGCTCCCTTGAGAGCTGTTCATGGGTATATGTAATCTTAAACAGCCTGCTATAGGCTATGAGAAATTCACTAAAGAAAAACCATCGCCCCAGCCTTCAACTGGCCACTGGGGTTGCATATATGGAACAGGCAAGAAGCACTGAAAAAGTCATGGAAAAAGTAATGGAATTGGAACCATGACTGGAAACTGGTGAGTCAAAAGTTATAGAATGAAACTAACCATGTAAATGCCTTACTAAAAAGGGTCCACAGTTTCTCTGAGACCGAAATAAGAACCACCGTCATGATGTAATATTCAAATTGCTGGAGATGCAGTCCAAAATTTCTCAGCAAGTGAGGCTAGGTGAATTTCAGCTTATAATAAATGAAAAAGGTAATTTTATAAAAAATTGACTTTTGACCACACTTTAAGTAGTAATGCTGAACATTCTTGAAATAAATAGAAAGTGTTAAAAAATCATCTCTCATCAAAGAACTAGAAAATATAAGGAAGATCCAAATGAAGATTTGGGAGCGAAAAAAGATAACCTGAATAATTCAGCGGATGGGATTAACAACAGAATGAATATTATAGGATAGTCAGTGAGTTTGAAGAGAGAAATTACACAGTCTCAACAGCAGAGGAAAAAAATAGCTTTCAAAAATGGACAAAAATTCACAGGCCTCTAGAAACAGCAGAAGACAAAAGTGTCACTTGAGTCCCAAAAGGAGAGAATCGGGAGTGTATCACAGAAAACGAGCTTGAGAAAAACTGACTGGAATTTTCCTAAATTAGGCAAAAGATGTTAACTTTCAGATTACTATGGAGAAAAGCCTGAAAAGGATAAGGCAAAGAAAACCACGCCCAGACACATTATATTCCAACAGCTATGAATTAAAGAAATGGCAAAAATAATTTAAAGCATTCATAGAAAAACAATGAATTATTTGCAATGCTTAGAATGACAGCATATTCCTCACTGGAAACCATGGAGACCAATGGAGGTGAAGGGCAGCAGTTAAAGTGCTCAATGAAAAGAACTCTCCATCAAGAATAGTTTTCCTAGCAAAACCCCTTAGAAATAAATACCTCATACATTATCAGACAGACGAAAACTAAGAGGATATGTCAGTAACAGATTTGTTATAAAAGAAATACTAAAGTGAGTTCTTCCAGTGGAAGGAAAATAACACCAGGGAGAAACTTATAATAACAAGAAAAAAAGACTAAAAGAAATGCTAAACTTGTAAACAGGTATCATAACTATTCTCTTATGATCTTTGAAATATTTATCCCATTGAAAGAAGATGGTGATAGTGTTTACTGAAGGGATTTAAAAATATATAGGTATATAATGGCTATGACAAAAGATGGAGAATAATAAGGAGAATCACATGATGGGAAGATTTCCTGGTTTTACACGAAGTAGTATATTATCAATTTTCAGTAGACTGGGAAAATTAAACTTGTTTATTAGAGTTTGTAATTTCTAGAGCATGAATAAAAATCTACATGAAGAAATACAAACTAAATAGAAAAATTTAAATGAAATACTCAAAACTTCAAATAATTCAGAAGAAAGCATAAAAGGAGGAAGTAAGGAATGAAAAAAACATAAAATGAAGCAAATAAAGAGCTTGGCATGGTGGCACACTCCTACAATCCCAGCCCCAGGCTGAGGCAGGATGGTCACAATTTTGAGCACAGCCTGTGCACCCTATTGACTGAGCAAGATCCTGTTCCAAAATAAAAAATAAAAAATAGAAAAGGCCTGGGTGGCATTCAGTGTGATAATCCTGGGTTCAATTTCCAGTAACACCAAAAACATAAAAATAAGGGCTGGGGATATAGCTCAGTGGAATAAGTGCCTGCCTAGCAAAAACATAAAAATAAAAATAAATTGTTGTCTTAAAAATACTTCAAATACTATAAAAATAATTATATAAAATATAAGCAACCTAATTTAAGTAATGTAAGTGTAAAAGTGTACGCCTAAATGGTGTTCTATTTACAAAAAAAGCTTGTCATAACAGATAAAATTAAGATTTAACTGCAAGCTATCTAAAGAGAGCCCATTTTAGAACAATGATATGGGTAGAATAAAAGTTGAAAAATGTATATCATAAAATAATGACAGAAAAATGATGGGATCTAGCTCAGTGGCACAAGTGCCTGCCTGGCAAATGCAAGGTCCTGAGTTCGATTCCCGGTACCAAAAATAATACATAAAAATATTAAAAAGTAGATTTCAATGCAAGGAAAGTTACCAGGTAAAAAGGGTCATCACATAACCGACTAAACATAATAACCTAAATGTTTACATACCTAATAACAAAGCTCCAAATAGAAGGGAGGTGGTAATAATAGAAATAAAAGAAGAAATTATAGTTGAAGACTTCATAACTTCTCCCAGTAATGAATAAAAAGAGAAAACCAACAGGAAAACAGAGGCACAGAAGAACACCTCAGCCACTTGGATCTGACTGATGCTTGCGTACCGTTCTAGCCAACAGCAGCAGAATGTACATTCTGTTTGTGTATGTGTGAACATTCACCAAGATAAACCATACTTTGATTATAAAACAAACTTAACAATTTAAAATAATTAAATCATTCGAAGTGTGTTTTCTGGCCATGACAGGATTAAATGTAAAATCAATAATGGGGAGAAATCTCCCAACTTAGAAAATTAAACAAAACAATCTAAATAATCAATATGTCAAAGAGGAAATCAAAAAGGAATTTGGAAAAAATAAAGCACAAAGGAAAATATATCACAGTGTGTGGGATGCAGGTACTCCTGTTCCCAGGGAGAGAGTTAAAATATCATCTGACCATTCTAAGACAGGGGTGTCCAAGAGCTAATCTCTGTTTGCAGGATTGCTCTGGCGGACAGAAGAGCTGGAATGGAGATATGCAGGAAGCAAGGCTGTGCGTCAAGGCTCTGTCTGGTCTCGAGGAACAAGCATAAGCTTAAGGAACCTAAAGTGGTACAGATCTATACAAGGAATGCAAGCGAACAAGGCAGCAGTTTACCAAAAGGGAAAGCAGTGTACAAGCAGGGAAAGCCTTGCTTCTTTGGGATCTATCATTCAAGGTGTAAGAGCATTTCAGCATATATAGGCTCAGATCCAGTTTCTGCCTCTTACTGGTGAGATGGGTGGAGGAAAGGGACTGGACTCCTTGAGTCTTAATCACTTTGAAGACAGTAGAGACACTGGCAGCAGTTACAGCAGATAGGAGCGACTGAGATGTAGCCGCAGCCCTGGTGGCTTGTGTGCTGTTGACTCATCTCCTACATTCCCACTTCTAGTGCCTCTTTCTTCTCTCTTACTTCATTTTCCATCCCTCAGACCGTTTTAGGACCCTGTTGGGGAAATGTGCCAGGGTTCTGTCGCTCAGCAGCACCAGCAGGACTGGGACATGGTCCTCCTAGCTGAACATTCATTACACTATATGGCTCCCACCAGAATGTCCTATCGGGTAAGTAGTGTGATTTCACTCTTACCAGTGATGAGCAGAGGTTCAATCTGTAAGAGAATGAGGTCCAATTGACCATCAACCCCAGACCAACCTTTCTTCACCACACTTTTCTGGGCAGAAACTAAGTAGAAGGCCTTTCCCTCTCTGCAGTTTATGAAGCACTGTTCCCTCTGCATTTTTAGGAGGCCACTTCCTGTAGCAGAGCTACTAGCCTAGAGCCAAACTGACTGCAGCTTCCTTCCATCACTACACTTGATAGAAGTCCAAAGAGGCAGTGAAATGATTAAAAGTAGGTGGGAAAAAAATAGCAAAGGCCACTAAAATCCACCAATGGGAACACCCTTATTATACAATCAAGCACAGGTTGATCTCATGCTCTAATTTGGATTATCAGGGAATCCCCAGTGCTGCCTTCAGGGGAGTACTGAAATCTAGCAGTCTCTGTTTGCCTGCTTGTACCAAGTTCTTGATACTTTGGCAATCGAGCCGTTAGAATCTGCTCCTTGGCTACTTCCCTCTCTGGAGTGTGAGCCCTCTCAGAGCAGCACAGGCAGCCCTCTAGCAGGTGGCTTCCTCTGGGGAAATGCCTTTCTTACACCCGCCCCCCAAGTAATCCATGATGGTGTCTCCATCTCAACACAATCGGAAAGGATTTCCTTACACTGCCCTGAATCTCCAGTGTTGCCACTAAAGTCCACATCCTCTGGGAAATGGAGAACATCTGCTTGGTTGCTCTTCTCCAGTAATTATGCCTCAGGAAATCAAGCACTTGTGTCTTGTATTTCTAATATATATCGTGATGGCCAGGGCTGCCAAGATTCATATTGCAGGGTGTCTTTGCCTTCCATAGTCTGAGACGATGAGGCTGCTGAGTTGTTTTCCATGTGTTTTAGGAGGGCTGAAATTAGAGCCTTGTCATCTTGGAAAATGCCTGGATGAGTATTATCCATAGTCTGGTTGCAGAATCTGTTGGTGCTTGGAGCTCTGCCTCTTGCCTTTGCAAGATTACCCAGTCCTTTGCTGACACACTCTCCTCTTGTTCTCGGCCCTATGCCTTCTCTCGGATTGCTGAGGTTCTGGAGCCTGTCTCTCCTTGGGTTTCTGAGGGTGGCTCTGTCTTGCCATATCACATGCCATTAGCCTGCCTTGCTCCAGTTCTCTCTGCCACAACTGCTTTCAGATCCTGAGATCACTTGGTTTCTACTCTTTTCCAAGGAAAGGACTGTGGTGACTGCCAACACACTGTTGGAATTTAGCCACCAGCCTTACCTTAATCACTTCACTCTTTTTAAACAGTGGTCTCCACTTTGTGCATTTGGATTTTGTTTTATTGTTGTTAAATACAGATGAATAAGCACCATTCCAGAACTGTTGAATCAAAATGATCAGGGAAGATCTGTGCAGGTAGGTTATTAAGATGATTCTAGAGTGACCAATAGCCTAAACAGCAGTGCTTCTCAAATTTAAACCTATTTCAGCATCACCTGGAGGGTCTGAGAAAATGCAAATAGATTGATTCCTCTCAGATTTAATAGGTCTGGGGTGGGGGTCCAGGAAGTACCTTTCCAACACTGATATTGGTAGTACCGTTCTAAGACTGCACTTTGAGGATGACTCTTGAAGTGAATCTTTGTACTATCTTGTCACAGAGTTACTGTAATAATTTGTACCAAGTCAAGGAGAATGTAGGTGTCATGGAAATGTTTCATTCCCAGTGAGTTCACCGACTCAGTCTGGTGGTTAATAGAGAAGCAAAGATGATGCATAACTCTGATAAGTAAAAAGAGTGAACAAGGAGACACCTGGAAGGTATTATGTACACATGGGAAAACTTAGTTGTCATCTGTTGATTGTAATAATCCCTACCATCTATTCTTCTGTCTTCTGTTGAAAGAATTCTCTTACCAAGAACCAACACTCTTGGGGAGGGATATACACTAGTACAACTACAGGATTATGAAAATCAGTGTGGAGATTTCTCAAAACACTAAGGTCATAAATTCCATTTGACCCAGCTATACCTCTCCTTGGTATTTTCCTGAAAGAACTAAAGTTATCCTATTGCAATTATACACATATACTTATGTGTATAGCAGCACGACTCACAATAGCTAAATCAAGGAAGTGGCCTATGTGTTCATCAACAAGTGAATGGATAAAGAAAATGTGATATATATACAAAATGGAGTACTACTCAGCTATAAAGAAGTATAAAGTTGAGTCATCTGTAGGACAATGATTGAACCTTAAGACCATAATACCAAGTGAAATAAATCAGGTAAAGAGGCTAAAAATCATGTGGTTTCTTTAGGATGAGAGACTTCAAATGTAAGTAATTTTAAAAGGAAAGTGAAAGAGAGATAGTAAGAAAGAGAGTAGACTTTGCGGAGATGGGCTGGGACCTGGGAAGGAAGAAAAGTGGTGGGAGAGCAAAAATGATCAATATGTGATGTGTCTGTGTGCCAGTTCCCCAAGACAAATGCAATTACTGGGCATTACAATCATATACTGATAGAAAAATGGAAGAACCTACTCCATATAGTTTGGAAATAACTTCTTGTTTTCCTTCCATCACGGGGTGAAAGCATGACCTAGACTTCCCCTGTCCTAATGCTACATCTGCTTGTTCTCTGTGTTTTGGTTAAGGATGGACATAGCGCTCAAGCTGGCTCATGAACAGTGGCTGGATCTTACTGGGATTCTCAGAAAAGCGATATTCCTTTCTGTTGAAACCATACGTTAGCCACCTAGGGGAGAAACAAAACAAAACCCCCAAACCCATACCAAACCAAAACAGAAAAACATACCTGAGAGGTAGAAGAGGAGAGAGGTGACCTGCAAGAACAAGAGACGAAGTCCTACCCTTGAGCCCCTGGTCATCCACCAGTGGGCTGCTTGGTAACTCTCTGTCTCGGTCTCTGTCTCTCTCTCTCTCTGACTCAGCTTTCAGGACAGCACATGCTGTTTTTATAGTTTGTATTACCTATAGCCCTAAGAGTTCTGCCTCATATAAAGAGTACTGTCAGATTCCTACCACTCTAAACTCATTTCTATCTTATAGTAAACAGAGATTTTGGAACATACAATAGACCAAATGCGCTCTGTGTAATATGATATGCAAAAGGGTTCTGCTGGTTAATACCTTTGAATACCACTCTAAATTTTATCCTACTCATAGAACTGTACTTCCCACATTAGCGTATATATAAGAACCTGAATTTAGAAATAAGCCATTTATTTTTTGACTCAGCATTTGTCCAATATATCTGATGAAAAAGACTTTGTTTTGGTGGAGCTGACTAACATTGACAGCTTTCACTTTACTTCCATGATGAATCTGAAGCTATTTTGCAATGGTCTGTAGGTGAAGTATTACTCTTACATATAAACCATTCTTCCAGAAATTACACTACACCTGCCTTAGAATAAATACTTTGTAAAATTAAAAAACATGGGGCCCATTTCCTGGGAGAATCTTTCTGTAAATAGCAACACCTTTTAGCACAGACTATGAAAGATTAAATGAATTGGCTCAAGTTAGGAGAAAAAAAATCTCTCCTTGATTTGCGAAGAAGTTGTATTTCCTTAGTAGCTGGTCTCTCTTAATGATAGCAGTTCTAGATCTCAAAGCCCCTCTCGGAGGGTGAAGGGGCTCTTGTACTTGCTTCCTATAAACTTGCAGGGAAAAATACATGGTTCTGGAGGCCATTGTTTTTCATGAAAGGACAAATGTGTGGATCAAGGATGAGAGGAAAAACTAACATGGGCACCTTCTCTCTTCCTCATAGTCATGCCAGTCTAAGATTGATTTTTCTGATTCTTGTCTCCTTTGATTCCTTCAGGTACTTTTATTTTTATTTATTTATTGATCTAGTTTTGTTTATTTTTGTTTTTTATTTTGAGACAGGCTTTCACTATGTAATTCTGACTGGCCTTGGACTCACTATGTAGCCCAAACTGGCCTTGAATGCATAGCAATCTTCTTGCCTCAGCCTCCATTCCCAGCTTTCTTTAGTTATTCTTAAATGTAAAAATCACTCTGTTAAAATATTCTTTATTCCCCCCAGTCCAATGTGATCATTTAGGCAACTTAGAAAGTTGATTGAGACTTCGTTGCTGAGTGATTGTCTCCAAATACCATGCCACTCTGCTGGGATCCCAAATTTGTGGAGCTCTTCTGAGATTCTCTCTGCCCTTGTACTGCAGTCTCCACCAAGCTCCAGGCAGGATGTGTCTGTTCAAACTTTATGTTCAACTCAGCTTCATTAAATAGGCTTTTGGGGCCGTATCACCACCGACCCACCTCGGCCTCTCTTTCCCTTGACACCAAAGTCAAATGTTGTCCCAAGTGCATGGTAGTTTCTACCTGGGTCTATAAGGAGAGATGCTCCTCTTTCCTTCATTCATGTACATTAATCTTCCTTCAAAGTGATCCCATAGAAGCACTGACATCTTCGAGACTTCCCTAAAATATTTTAGAATAATTTTGGCCCTGATTTCATGCGAATGCAGAGATGAACCAAAGAAGTTGTGATTGAAAAATAAATTCAAATCCCTGGACCTAAACTGTACTCAGAAATCCCCTCTGTGGCTGCTGATGTCTTCTTTCTTGGTGCGCTGTTGTCCTGATTCTATCATTTCTTCTGATAAAACCTCCAAAGAGGTTCTCCCTTCCTCTGAGCTGGGCTAACCCTCCTGTGAGATGAGTGAGCATTAGCTTCTCATAGGTATATAAACCCTACTGTGAACTGCAAATGTGAGGATGTTGGTTGTGTGTTTTTACCTCACCCCAAACACACTTTCCCACATCCCAGTCCATGGAAAAGTCATTGTCCATGAAACTGGTCCCTGGTGCCAAAACTGTTGAGGACCACTGCTCTACGCACCTCCGGTGACTGGGAATCCTAGATGTTTATAAATATAGTTATCATTTATCTACTTCTACATTTATGGTTGGAAAAACATTTTCTGCCAGGAGTAGACAGTAAACAGGGTTTGTGTACCATATACACAGCTCTGCTTTTGAAGCCCCAGGGCACCCTTAGATAGCATATAGATGAATGGTATGCTCGTATCCCAATAAAACTTTATCTACAAAAGCAGGTAGCAGGCCAGACTTGATTTCCAGATTATAGTCTGCCAACCTCTGTTCCTTGTAATAGAAGTATTTCAACATCTTCCTTCTTTAAAGTGTAAATGAAATGCTTAAAGTCATTTTGCTGATTACACGCAGAGAAAAAGCATTTGATTGATATTTTCTTTTGTTGTGTCTTCAGCTCTAGTGTTCAATGCTTTATAATTAGGAGCTGTTGAAACATGCCTTTAAGGTCTCACAATGCAGTTAACTTGGAAGCTTGAGATAGGAACAGTCTGGGAAGTGTTTATTTAACTCAGTCACATTGCCAGACCTAAGTAGGTGTTTCTCAACCTGTCTCCCAAACACAGAAGTTAAACACAGTCTTAACTCTACCACATGTGCGTATGGAAAGATAGCAGAAGTGCCTGCTTTTTCAGTGCTTCACCCAGCCCATTATGAGAATTGTTTTAAGGCCAAGTTTATTTCGCATCTGTTTCCCGTAGCTGAGCTCAGACCATGCTGTAGAAACTCCTTTCAGCATTGCCTGCTGCGTTATTTCCTTTCCTTTCCCACCCTTAGCTCCTCCCTTTAGTAATTATCCCTTAAATGAGGACCAAAAATCTGTGCAGATAAACAAGGCTTTGAGGTTCATGCCTGTAAGCCCACCACTCTGAAAGGCTGAGGCAGAAGGCTTGCAAGTTCAAGTCCGGGCTGGACAATTTAATAATTTAGTGAGACCCTGTCTCAAATTTTTTAAAAAAAATTAAATATAAAAAGTGGACTAAGGATGTATCTCAGGGTGAAAACAAAAACAAAGCAGAACCTTATGAGTGCAAAATTAGTCTACGTCAGTTAAGAAAAAAGAGTAAGGAAGGAAATGCAGTACACTAGGGTTTCTTCTAAGAGGAACTCAAGATTGGGGAAATGTTTCACTCTCAGTTTGAGGAAGGAGTTAGAGAGCATCCTTATTGCGCTGCCTTTTGATCCACTCCAAAGCTAGTGAATTAGACTAACGAACATCACTTCCGTGATCAGATGCACAATCACAAGGCAAAAACCGGTTACTATGAACCATACCCCACCAGCTACCCTGCGAGTGAAACCACAAGCAAATTTAAAAGTGAAATATACAAATGAGAGATTAAAAATCTACATTTATAGAGAAATGATACCAAACAGTGCTTTTAAAGTTGTTTTTTTTTTAAATTTGAACTTTTGCCAAATAGCCATTTAAAGGCAAAGAAGAGTCAAAGGGCATAACAACACCCCCGCTCATTCACATCATAGCTCTGCACAGTCCTCTCAGCCAGCATGCAGTCCTCACTGTGCAGCCTGCTAGCCTAGCTTTGCTTGCATAGTGACAGAGGCTCCCCACAGTGAGGGTTCAATCCTTTTTGCATGACTTCTGCACTCACTGCGGCAGCCCAAGGGAGTGCCTGTTAAAGGAGTAGAGAAATAGGCCCCATCCATTGCAAAAGAGGCAGCAAGTTTCACTGCAAGGCAACCTGCATGCCACAGAGCAGAAACACATTGGGGATTGTGGTCGCAATTCCTACCCCAGCTGTTCACACCCCTGACCTAAGGAAATATGCAGAAGCAGGGGCCAGGAAGTTGTTACCGTCTCTCTGCACAGGAGGCAGTGTCACGGTGACCGGGAGATACTAAAGGAAGAAAAGCAGCAATAATCCCAGACCTACTTGTGGAGAGAAACTTAAACAAAAATCATGAAATGAGAATTAGGAAGCCAGGCACGGAGGCACACATCTGTAATCCCAGCGCTCAGGAGGCTGAGGCAGGAGGATTATTGGAAGACTGTGTCTCAAAAAGACAAGAAAAAAATAGAGAGAGAAAGTTAGGAAAAAATTGCTACCTAGAGTTCCTGGAAGAAGAGTCCTACTATGGTATGAGTGGTTCCTAAGAGATGTTACTTAATTTTTTTTTTATTTAAAAAAAATAAAAGTACAAAAACATATTGACAAACAGACACCAATTAGCATAAAAAATAGTACAATCACAACTAATCTATAGACAAGGTGATATGGTCTCAACAGTGGTTATTGCTTTATCCATTGATATCTTTGAAGTGTAAATATATAAACCCATATACAGACATGCAAATTTAGTCAGACAGTTAATCCTCTCAACAACAGAAAAAACATACTTATTTGACACTGGAATACAAAGGCATGGAGGGGATGAAGGGACAGTGAGGGCCAAAAAGAAGAGAACATGAACAAAGAATAAACAAAGAAATCATTGGCTCGGATAAGAACGGAAGAAGGGGTGTGGAACGGAGGGAGAGAGTGGGAAGGGCGGAGAAGGCCTGCAGTCACAGAAAGCCCTTGCTCAGGGCAGACACACTACAGAGCGCTCACAGCATCACTCAGACTTGTGGCTATGAGGGGGAGGCTCTTGGATTCTGAGACTTATTTTCCTTCATTATATCTCACTTGAAATCAAAACCCAGAGACAAATTCCCTGTAGACCACGGGATAATAGGTCATTCGGGTCTTTTCTGCCAGCTGTTGGATGAATATTCTCCCCTCCATTTCCTATTTCCCCCTAAAGAGAATTAGTGAAAGGTGCAGTGGGCACACAAGCCCACAGTGACAGAGGAGACAGAGAAGAAGCCGGCCGTGGGGTCGTCAGGTCATGGTGATGTAACCCAGAGTTCTCACGAATTACACAGGGTTGGAATTACGGCTTTCTATAACATATAGCTGTCCAATTGGTAAAGTGATGAGCAAAAACTTATAGGAAAAAAAGCCCCCTTTCTTCACTTGCTGGGGGCTGCAGAATGAATATGTATTTCACAGCTGGACCCATTACTTGGGGAATGTCTTCTCTTCCTTGTGGACATTGATGGTAATGGGAGAAAAAGTTATGCTTTTCCCACGCCCTAGTGAAATAACACGCTACACAGCCAGAAGTCCTTGGCAGGGACTTCCTAACACCAAACTTGTGGAGATAATGGAGTGAACCTAAGAACGACTCCTCAGCACATTTTTCACAGACATGTTGAGTCTGAAGAGTCAAGAAATGGCAGAGACAAGTCTCTGATAAGAGCCTAAGTGGAAATTGTGCTGTGGGAATGGGGTAGTGTGGTCAAGAAGCACTGAAGCCCAAAGGGCCAAACTCTCAGGGCTGTTTGCATTACAATCATAGCTCGGAGGCCTTTTCTGGAACCTTAGATTTTAACTTGTTGCTTGAGCTAGGGTCACCATGTACGTTTGTAGAACTTGCTCCTAGTTAGTGTAGGCAGGAGGCCACAAAACAAAAACCCAAGGAACAGCTGCCTTCAGGGCTCAGAGGCTGGGGGCAGGATGAAGGTGCTGGGAGTGTGGGTCCCTTTGTCAGCGACAGTGCATCTGGGAAAGAAGAAACCATTTCCACCTTTTGCATGAAGGGATTTTAATTCAGGGACTTGGTCACATAGGGTGCAGGAGAGCTGAGGTCAGCAAAAGAAGAGGATGCAGTTAAAGATTCACGACAGCACAGAAGAGCTTGTACTCCTGGGCTGGAGACCCAATAGGAAGAGACAGTGGTGGTAGGAGCCCCAGCCAGTACCAGCACACCTTGAGAACCAGCCTCGGGAGCCAGAATCACAGAAGCTGGGCTCCCTGAGCAGGGGCAGCTGGAGCCACACAGGTGCTGGTGGGTGCAGCAGGGAGAGATACTGGTGTCACTGTGTCTTCTTTCTCGGCCAATTCTTTCTTCGCTGGGGGCCACACTTTTCTTTAGCTCCCTCTACAGCCTTTTATTGAAAGACTCTTTGTTCTTTGATCATCCCGTAGGAGCCCTTCCCTGAGCTCCTGATTAGCTCAATTTTTCATATTCTCCTTGAACAATGGAGCTTTGATTTCTGCTTAAAAGTTGCTGACTCAAAAACCTGTCTTTAGCCTGGACTTTCTCTCCTGAGCTTTGGACTTAGGAAATACATATATACATACACACACACACACACACACATGCACACACTCTGATTATATTTGTATATATAATATATTTTAACATGTGTGTAATATATATACATTATGTATTATAATTCATATTTTCCCTAGAAGACATCAATGTCTTTTGGGTTTTGCTTTTTGGATGGTCTTTCTTTTTTTTTTTTTTTTTTTTTTTTTTTTTTTTTTTTTTTTTTTTTTTTTTTTTTTTTTTTGCTTTTTGAGATAAAGTCTTGCTATTAGACTGGCCTTTAACTTACTATGTAGCTCAGGATGGCCTCAAACTTGTGGCAAGCCTCCTGCCTCAGCCTTCAGGGTGCTGGGATTACAGGAATGTGTCACCACACCTGGCTGAAGACATCAGTTTTAACATAACTACAATCCAAGTGATTTTCTCTTTCTTCTGCCACTTTCCTGCATGGTTGCTCAAGCAGATGCCTGGATGCCAGCACTGACGTTTGCTTTCTTTCTGCTACCTGGATTCTTCCTTTTCTCACAGCACATTTGCGTTTCCAACATCTCTCCATCTCCCAGCTGCAACCTGGGTGCCAGCCACAGTCATTCCCTGACTATGCTGTCCCTGAATTCTCGTGATTGACGTCCCCACATCCAGTCTGGGTCCTCAGCCCTTCTCCGCGCTATGCTTCAGCCAATGCGATCTTTGTAGAATGCAAGTCCTTTTAGCATCCTTCAGCAGTGCTCTCTCATTGCTCAGGGACAGAAAGTCCTTGACAGGGATGACAAAGACTCTCACAAGTTGGCCTTCACTTAGCTGTTCATTGTAGCCGTCACCTTTTTTTTTTACTCCCAACGCTTTTCTTCCCCCTTCTCCATCTCCCCTTCTTTCTCTCCTCCTCCCTCTTCCTCTCTCATTTCAGGTCATGTTTAAGCAACTGCAGATTCTGAACTTGTCTTTTCTCTCACTTGCAAATCTTTATCCCAATAACCCCCTTTCTCAGAAGATCTTCTCCACACCATTCACCTCTGACAAACAGGGCGCACCTCATCATGCAAAATCCAGCCCACGGTGCCCTAACGTCTGTGCCCCTTGATTCTGTGATTTGTTCAGAGCACCGTCCTATGTCTCGGTAGACCTGTTCTGTTCCCTGTGGACCTTGTAATGCACTGTCCTTTAATCTGCTTTGCCTCTGCCAATTTCTCCACGCATAGTTTTGTGAAGATGTTGCTATATCTTTTACCAGCTGTGTCTGCAAGACAATACAGAGCTTGGCAGAAGGAAGAGCTACTTAGTGAAAGAATAAATAAGCTTTAAATCTGTTAAATATTTGCCTGTAGTTAATAATATTAATATTCTTGAAGATAACTATTGATCATTTAAGACAGCTGAAGCTTGGAAAACATTTTGGTCTGCAGGTGGAATTCTGAGAGCTAACTCGTACATCTTCTGAAAGAAGCTGTCCAGTTAGGTTCAGCAGATGAAAAGTGTCATACTTTTCAGAAAGAAAGTTGTATAGATGAAAAAATAACCCAAAATTATACCAATGTCTCCACTGAAGGAACTACTCAGAGAATTTTAATATTTGACCAGTTCAAGTCTCAGTGAACTCAGTAACTGACCTTTAGATATTCTAAAGAAGAGAATGAAGTTGTCTTCATAGAACTAAGACATAGGCTTAAGGCTAATGGATGGAAGATACAGAGAAATTATCCCTTCTAAGAAGGAAAATGATCCCAGAGGCCACAGGGTGACCTGTGCTCCCTTCTAGGGCAGTTAACTTAGTGTAGATTCAAGCAGCAGGCAGAGGGAGGAGGACACTTCAGATCATATTAAGATTCTTTTTAATCTATCAGATTCTGGTTCTGATGATTTATATACTTAGATCTCATTCATATTCATATATAATGTTAGAGCATTATATATGCTCTAATATATGTCCCCCTCACTAATCCAGAAGAACAATTCCCAGTATCTGTGTGTTTTGTGTTTTAATTTACAACATTGGGCTCTTGGGAATGACAAGGCCACTGTGAAGTCCTGCTTCATCAAGAGCTGAAAAGCAACACAGCTGAGTGCCATAGACCGAAACCTCTGAAACTGTAAACTAAAATAACACTTTGCTGCTTTTCGGTTGATTGTTCTCTAGCATTTTGTCACAGTGGTGGAAAACTGACTAATGCAATGCAGGATCCTAGTTTATGGCTTCTCTTGCGACTCCTTCATTAGATATAAGGACATAATCAGGAGAGAGAATAGCCGGAAAAGCCTGGGACAATTTACCAAAGATTCATTATTAAATAAATTTTCCATAATTGGAAAATATCTCTTCTGATGGTGCCAGTACTTCAGATCTTGATTAATTAGTTCTCTCTTATCTGCACTACTGCTCTTAGTCATAGTTCCTCAGAGCTCTTCTAAATGAATTGTTATCTAATGCCTAGAAAATAATCTCATTAGGCTTTAACACTCGCCATTATGTAATATATTATCTTCGTCAGAAAATATTTGCATTTTTAGATGTTTCACTGATGTCTTAATCAAGATACTGAACAATATGTTAACTTAGCATCATGTCAAATCTTCGGAAACTATTCAATCTTAACAGAAACCACCCATGCTGAGTGCTGTCACTATTTCTTTTGCCAGTTGGGAAGTTTTTGAACCCATGTCGATAAAAAGCTTCCAAATGATTAAATTCTAGATCCAGTTGCTAGAGGGTGGCTGGGAAGGGATCTGCTGTAGATCAGGGTCCACAGTTCACTTCTAGGCTTTGCTCTGCTTTGGCTTTGTAAACGTCAACATATTATCGCCCCTCTCTTTGTTTCTCTCTCTCAGTGGATTCTTGCCACCAGAATTTGCCACAGGTTGTTTGTTACAGGTTGGAAATGCCCCATTGAGAAGCATTATAAATCAGAAACATTTATTTACCAAGAACAGCTTACATTTTTCAGTTACTCGCGGCAGTGGGATTAGAAGAGCCAGGCTTTTGTAGACGACAGCAGAAGAGACACCGAGGATGCCTGAAGACAGATACTAACGAGTGCTGAACCACTTTAGAGTCGGCTGAGCTGCGTCCTTGGCAAGCGCTGCCTTTCTTTTAACTGGTTGATTCCTCCTTTGTTCACAGACTCTTGAGCCTCTGTTTATGCTTTAAAGGCAACACAATTGTACTTCATTTCTTAGCTTAGAGGAAGATCACAGAAGATAACCTGGGTATGGTTTTCAACCTTTGAAAGGTGGGTGTCCCATTCAACCTCAGAAGTCAAACTCCGCAGCGTATCATTTTGAAGAGGGCAGCAGAGTCGACTTCACCACAATCTAGAAAATAGCAAGTTATTTGCTCTCCAGGGGTGACCATTTTTTCCTAAACAAATGGAGATAATTACCTATTTAATATATAACTTTGAGTAAATCACTTATTGCCTAAAAATATTCATTGCAAGAGCCTGGCATTTTTAGATTAAAATGCACTATAATTTTGGTCACAATTGGTCATTTTTTTAAAATCTAATCCTTCTCATTCATTTTTACATCAACAATTTGATTGATAGTATATATTTTAAAAATCATCTTCTTTCCCAACTTCCTACTAAATTACCTGTTAAAGGCCCAGAAAAACATAAACACAATAACAGAGAAAACTAGAACTTATAAACAGCCATTGCCAGAATTTAGGAAAAAATTCTACTAATTACAGGGATGAGATAACTAGTTTGAAGTAAGGAGAATTTGATTAGGTCACCAGCCAAGTGTTAAGTGTCAGACAGAGTTCCATGACTGTAAGTAAAAAAAGAAAAGGTCCGTACCATAATCAACAAAGGATCTCAAGAAATGGAAAAATAGCTTAAGTCAGAAAATTTGAAGAAAAAATAAAATTTATACAGTACCCAAAACAGGTTTGAATAGCAAGAGCATTCATCTATATTTGGTAAAGTAACAAATCAACATATTATCCAATCGTTATTACAAACACAATATTCACAGGAAACAAGCAAATGTTTCTTTTTGATGCCTCTTTGCCTGAGGAAACTCAGTGAAATTGATCTGAAAGAAGATGGGAAGTATCTGAGAAAGTTTCCCTCTTCATTCTGTCCATAATGACCCTATTTCAGTTTTTAAAAATCCAAAACCATGCCTAGAAACAGAAAGAAAACTACTGCTTATATTAAATGATTGGTGGGAAGAACCTAGTAGCATTGTATTAATATATGTAACATACTACAATATTTGTAATTTTGCTCTAATAATTATTGTGAAATGTAGCATGAAAGAGTTGCAAGTTTCTCACATGTCCTAAACTTCCAATTTAAAATTGTTCCTGATGGTGCCTGTGATAAAGCTCCTCCTGAATCTTTAGTGGATACATCCCAAAAGAAATTCCATGAGAGTTTTACAAATGAATAACCAGGAAATCAGAGTATAAGAAGGAAAACAGACAAAATATTTAAAAAGTTGGCTTCAAAAATGTCAACAAGCTATCAAACAGTGAGATCAAGTTCAAGATCTGAAGGAAGAGAAAATCAGATGACTATGAATTTCAAAACCAAGTAGGATGTGGGACTAAATATAAATCTTCTAGTAAAAACCACCTAAGAGAACATCTTCATGATACTGGCAAATATTTCTTATACAGAAACAACACTGATGTTAAAAGTAAAGATGACCAATTAGATTTCACAAAGACAAAACTTTTGCTCATCAAAGGACAACAAAAAATATAACAGTGCAACTTCCAGGTTGAACAAAATATCCATGTGTGTGCATAGGTGTATGTATAGTTATATACATTTGTGTGTGCTGTCAAAGGGTTTCTACCCAGACTATAGCAAGAACAAGAGCATCAACAATTAAGCACAAGACAAGTGAGCAGACGCTAGAACACACATGGCCACACATGGAAGACTGTTCACTAGTCACTGGAGAAACGCAGATTAAAGCCGCAATGAAATATAATTCCAGATCCTGTGGTATGGCTAATAGTAAACAAATGACCACGCTGAGTGTCAGTGATGATGTGGACTAACTGGAAACCTCATCAATTACTTTGGAACACTGAAACCTTTTTCTTTCAACTTTTTAATTTACTTTTTATTAGGACATGTCTGCATGGCATAAAGAGTACACTCATCATGAGGAGTTGTTGAAAGTTTGTTTTTTACATTTTTAAGTTTTATTTTTTTCACATTAAAAAAAATATTGACTCAATGATCCATCAATTTTAGTTCCAGACAATTAGCTTTGAGAGTGGTCCCCAGGCTTTTCGGCACCAGGGAATGGTTTTGTGGGAGAGAATTTTTTTCAAAGACCCGTGCCAGGATAGGGGGGTGGGGGGAGGGAGTATGATTTTGAGTTGATTCAGAGAAGGAACTGGATCCCCCACATGACCAGCTCACTGTACACTGTGCTCCTATGGGAACCTAATGCCACGGCGATCTGACAGGACAAGGAGCCCAGGCAGTGATGCAGAAAATGGGGAGGGGCTAGAAACACAGATGGATCTTCACTCCTCATCTGCCCCGCACCTTCTGCTGTGTAGCCCAGCTCCTTACAGGCCATGGCCCTGTACTGGACTATGACCCTGGTATTAGGGACACTGATAATAAGAGAATAATGGCATGTTTCAAAAAAATTCAGTGGATAACGCAAGTGTGTGACACATGCATTTATACAGTCAAACACTGCCTACCAAATAAAAAAACCTACGTTTAGGCATAAAACCCTGGCTAAATCTCACAGAAAGTAAACAATGCACAATGTGAACTAAGATGCACTAAGAAAACACTAAGCCCAAGAATAGGTACTTTGTAGAGTAAAACAGTTTTCCATGCTGTTGTCGTATGTGGACAGGCAGCTGTAGGCCTCCTATCTGTTCCTCCCATCAGTCTTTGGGGAAGGCTGCTAGTCCAGTTTGCTATTTTCTGCACATTTCCAGCCGGCCCTGTGAGGGAGAAGAGAAATATTCTTGTGGTTCCATAAAAAGTCTGCAGGCACAGAAGGGCAGACACCAGCAGTTAGAAGTAATTTGTAACCACACTAAATAATGTCCAAGAGAAACATGAGGACAATGATAGCATCTGTTAAAATAATTTTTAAAATAATCAAATGAAGTTTGGCTTGGAGTTGTGACATATGGGTGACATTAGATTTTCCCACTGCCTAGAAAATTGCAAAAGAGGAACAAAAAAGTAAAAAGAAAGAGGGAAGTTAGAAGGAAGAAAAGGAAGGAAGGAAGGAAGGGAGGGGGCAGGAGGGAGAGAAGAAGGAAGGAAGGAAGGAAGGAAGGAAGGAAGGAAGGAAGGAAGGAAGGAAGGAAGGAAGGACAGAAGGGAGGAAGGAAAGCAGGGAGAAAGGAAGGAAGGGAGGAAAAAAAATTTTAAAAGTGCTTCATGAGATTTGCTAATAAGCAACCAGAGTTTAAAGAGCTCAGATTCTTGAGAAGAGAGAGGCATAGTAAAGTCAGCCATACCTTTGAAATAACTCGATCCCTTTGAAGAAATTGCCCTTCAAACTATGGGATGTAGTCCAATCAGAAAACAGTAGTTTAGAACAGTTCTTTCCAACAGAAATAAAATGAAGCATTTGGCATAAAGGTAAGTGGTCTCATGACAACATTAAAATGGGTGAAAAAGAGGCAAAACCAGTTATTTTTATTTTTAATTTATTTTCAGCTTTGCAACACTGGGGATTAAATTCAGCATTGATGCACTAAGCAATCTCCCCACACCTTTTTTTGTTTTTTGTGCTGAGACAAGTTCTGGCTAAATGGCTAAATCTCTCAACTGGGCTCAAACTTACAATTCTCTTGTATCAGTGTCCCAAAATGCGGGATTATAGGCTTGAAATGTCATTTTAACAATATATTTTATTTAATACATGTTGTAGTCAGGGTTTACAAGGAAATATGTTTAATACAATGTCTCATGCAAGTCTGCATCAAGAATCTGCACTGGGAAGGCCCAAAGGTCAGTCATGGAAGCTAGAAAGTGTGCACCAGCTGGGTGAAGGATCTGTGCCAGAAGGCTAAGGGATCTGCACCGGAACCAGGAAGACGTGCTCAAAGTAAGGACCAGAGCTCCTCCAAAGAGAACCACAGCCATCCTCAGTGGCTGTGGGGGCCTGAGCTCCTCTGACTATGAAGACACCTGAGTTCCTATAAGGAAAGCCAGCATGACAAGCTCCTCCAGGAGAATCAACAGCTCACCACTTCCTCTCCAGTTCTGCTTTTATGCTATTGGCACTAAACCTCAGGTGGGCCTTCCACACCCAGAATCACACTGATTCAGTTCAGCTGAGTATTGCAAGGTGACCATTGGTTAATACGCCACAATCCAATAAATTCAAATTATCATTAAAACACATATTTGATCTAAAAGTGTTAAAGAGATATTTTACATTTTGGCACTGCAACTTCAAACTCTAGTGTGTATTTCACATTTAAAGTACATACATATTCTGAATAGCTATATTCCAAGTACTCAGTAGCTACATATGGCTTATGACTACTGTACTGGCCACCATAGTTTTTGCACAGTCTTATTGGGCTTGATGACTGCAAGGATGCCCAGGACTTGAAGTGTCAGCATCCTGAATAAACAAGGAACTGTAGACAAATAAACTAAATATTCTATGTATAACTTTTTCTCTAGATACTTGCCTAATCTTGTATTTTGCAAAGGACAGAGAGAGAGAGAGAGAGAGAGAGAGAGAGAGAGAGAGAGAGATGCTACAAGAATCAAAAGTCTCACCAGTTTCAAGGGGTTAAGATAACAAAATTTGGAGTTCAGATCCTCTTAAATTGGAGAGGCCTGGGTCAATGACACTTGAAGTCACTTAAAGAATGATACAGTGTAAAAAATCCAGATACAGACAGTATCAACTGGATTTAGTTGAGATCCATCACCACATTCTGACAGTAAAAATTATGTTCTCTTTAGAAGAAGATAACATTTTCCAGAATCTTTGTAATATGTCTTTTAAAATATGACACTAGGCCAAAAATCATCAATCATTTCAAGAAATATGACTAAATAGCCAAACCCAAGGATAATACACAGACAATTAAAATACGTTCATGCTATTCCTATATTTGAAATTATCAGACATAAAGTTGAAAGTAACTATATAAAATATTAAACAAAATGAGAATAAAACATGAATAACTTTGTCATCAAACTAAAATTAATAAAATGTGTGTAGATTAAATATTATTATTAAAACACAATAACTCACAATAAGAATGGAGCACATGAGTTTAATTACTGTCTAAATCAAGCACAGGGGACCTTAATAAATTTGATGCTAGGCAAACAGAAAACATCTAGGTTGAAACACAAGGAAAATGAAAACAGAAAGTACACTGTCTTTCCTGTTGCTGACTGTTATGGTTTGTGTCTGGATGTCCCCACAAAGCCTCATGCCATCATGGGGCGGGCTTCTAGACTTTATGATTGATCCATGATCCAATGCTGAGATTATGGGTGTGAGTGCTACACCCACCCTGGGGCAGATAGTTTGCATATGTAAGGGAGAGAAAGAAGCTGCCTGCTGCCACTCCTCCCTTTTTGCTCTTGTGGCTTTGCTATCTTCCACCACCATGTATGGTTGCCCTCTGCCATGTGCCACTCTGCCTTGGAGCCAGCCAAGTATGGACTGAAACCTCCACAGACTGTGAGCTAAATAAACCTTTCCTTCCTTAATTTTGGGTGTCAGCAATGAGAGAAAAGTAACCAAGACACAGACACACGATGTCTGACACTCACAATTTAAAGAGGAAAAGTTTAATTTGCCTCACAGGTAGAAGGCCATAGCGGAGGAAAGCTGCTCCTGGAACCTCAGGAAAGCCAGGAAACAGAAAGAAGGGCAGAGCCAGAAAGGGAGATATGTCCTGTAAAGGTACACCCCCTATGACACATCTCTTCCAACCAGGTCCCACCTCCTAAAAGCATATTTAATTCATCAGTGGGTCAACCGGCTAATAAGTGCAACATTCCCACAGCCCAATCATTTTCCAAAAGCCCCATTTCTGCACATGTGAGACTTCTGAGAGATGTTCTAGATCTAAGCATTCTGCCACTGGGACCCAAATTGCTCCTACATTATGTAAAATGTATGTGATCCATCTCTAAGAGTCAACAACATTTTAGGTTTCAGCAGCGATGAAAAGTCAAGTCCAAAGTCTGCTCTGAGACTCAAGGCAAACTCTTAACTGTGAACCCCTTTAAAAGTCAAAACAAAGTCAAATTTCCAACATACAAAGGCAAAGGTAAACATTTCCATTCCAAAAACTGAATATAGGGAGATAGAAGTAATCAGACCAAAGCAAGACCAAATCCCAGAATGGAAAACATTCTCTCATGTAGCTCCATGTCCAGTACCCAGGGCAGGTTCTGACCAGATGTGAAATCCAAAGGACTTGGGTAGCCCCTCCTCTAAGGCCTTGCTGGTTGCATTCTACCTTACCTCTCTTTTAGGTTGATTCTGCCCCATGCCTATGGCTTTCCTCAGCAAAAAATCTATGTTCCCTGCATCTACAGCTTCCTGGGAGTTCTATCACACCTTTGACTTCATTCTAAGCTCTACCTGTGGCCCTCTCAAGGGCACATTGCTTGCCTTCTCGGGGCTTCTTTTGAAATTTGAGTGGAAACCTCCACAACCCCACAATTCTTGCATTCTGTGTACCTAAAAATCCAGGGACACAGCGATGACACCAAGGTCTGCCACTGAGTGGAGCAGTCGGCTAGACATTCTCAACAATGGTTATATAAACCTCTGCTGTCCAGGACGGCCGAACTGTGGGAAACACTTCCTTAGGCATCCCTACAGAATGCCAAGAGCACTGGTGGAGCATACTTCTAGGTGTGTCTGGGTGAGTCATGGAGGTGTGGCCTCAGGGTCTATAATCTGGTCCCTGGCCCCTTGCTCTCTCACACTGTCCTCCTTCTCTATCCACAGCAGCCATGAATTGAGCAGCTTTACCCCACCATACCCTTCTGCCATGATGTTTGTGCCTTAAACCTCTTCCTTTAAATTCTGGCTGTTGGGCATTGTGTTCAGTGATAGGAAAGTTCACTAAAATGGGGGCGAAGGGGGATGCAAAACTAAACTACTCCAAGCAAAAGAATAATAAGCTGATATGAAAGCATAGTAATCCCCCCAAAATTAGAGGACATTGGGAAATACATCATTCATAAATCTAAACTAACACTGACTAATAAAACCACAATAATAACGTCCAATTAAATTTTAATTGAACATAATAGCAGAGTTTCTGACAATAGCTTAAAAAAGGCAGTTAAAATATCTTGATTTCCATACTTCATCCAAAAAATTAAGATATACTTTAACATGTTAGCAAATTATCCACATACATAGACATCAGATGGAAGAAGTTAAACATTAAAAAACTGACAATAAGAATGAGCAAAAAAACCCAAGATACAATGGATGAGTCAAGTAAAAAATAAATAGTAAGATGTCAGATTTTAGTTCAATCATATCAGTAATTACACTAAATATAATTGGACCAGACATCCCTTTAAAAGACATTGTTCCAAACTGGAAAAATCAACTACAATTTATGATATAATATTTAAATTCCTTCTTTTCATCTCATGTATTTGTCACACATTTCGCTTGTCCTATGTATTATGTGAACGTCATTGTATTGTTTTTAAGCTATATTACACAGTTATTTCCTAAAGAAATAAAAATAAGAGCAAAATACTATGTTTACTTTCAGGTATTCCATTACTAAATTTCTTCATTTCTTTGTGTACATTTAAAAATTTTACACTAAACGTATTTCTTACACCTAAAGAACTTTGTTTAGCTTATAATCTAGTGCAAATCTGCTGTCCATGAATTCTGTTTTTGTCATTGTTAGTGTGACTGCAATTATTTTGGATATTTGTGTTAGATACAGAATTTTGAACGAACGGGTTTTACTCCTGCCTTTCATTATTTTAAATCTGTCACTCTACTGTCTGTTGGCTTCTGTGCCTATGGCTATGAAGTCTGCCATAATATGTATTTTTATGTTTTTATTCTTTTGGTTTCCTTTAAAATTTCCACTTATCTTTACTTTTTGGCAGTAAGAAAGTAATATGACTAATGATTGGGTTTCTTTTTTGCTTGTGATTGTGTTGTTTTGATGTTATTGTTCATCCTGTTTGGTGGCCTCTGAGCTTCTTATATAGCTACATGGTTTGATGTTGGTCATAATTTTGGAAGAATTCAGCTCTTACCTTTTCAAGTATTTCTTCTGCCTCTTTATTGTCCTTCTGAGATTTGAAATAAGCATGTTACACTGATGTTGTTACATAGTCCTTGGATGCTTTGTTATGCTCATAGTTTTAGATTTTTTGCATTTCATTTTAGGTTTTCTACCGATCTTCAAGTTCATTTACTTTTTTCTTGACTCCACGGAGCCTATGTTGACGTTATCAAGGACCTTATTCATTTCTGTTACTCTAGCGTTTTTTCCTAGCATTGCCACTTGTTTTTAATTATACAGTTGGTATATATCTGCTTAAATTAGCTATTATTCATGCGTTTAGCCTGGTTTTGCTTGTATAATCTTTAATGTATTAATCACAGTTACTTTAAAGTATCTTTTTGATAATTCTGACATATGTCAGACCTGCATCTGGTTGTAATGATTATTTTATGGTTTTGATAGTTGTTTTTGCCTTTTAGCATATCTTGCACTTTTTAAAATTTAAAGCATGACCTGTCCTAAAGAGCAGTAAACACTAATGTACATAGATTTTATTGTGGGGATTTATATTAATCTACCTGGGTCCGGGCTGTGATTATACTTGCTGTTGTAATGCTTATTAACTATTTTAAAATTTCTGCACCCACCATATTTTATCTGCATGATTGGCTATGGACATTTTCCTTTCTGTGACCTCTCAGAGAGATTCTATCTGACAAAGCTCCTTCTGCCACAGTTCATTTACTACCCCTGGAGGCCGTTGTTGCAGTAGGGTTTCGGAGATGACGTTCTTCCAATCTTCTCAGGAACTCTCACTCTTTGGAGTGCAGAGTGACTTTATGTCTTTGGAATATGGTTTTTACAAGTGTTTTTGTCTCTCTCTTAGGGGTAGAGTTTCTCCCATACCCGGTCTTCTATTCCCTTTCTGGCTGTATTTAACCTGGAGTAGTCTTAGTTAATTCCCCTTGAGCTTTCCACTTCTGAAAATTACAGGTTTTTTTTTTCCTTAGTTGGGACAGGAGTCTGAGGATGGACCAAGTTCACTATTTCTGACTGGAGTGGAATTTTCCTAATGCCCTTTCACTAGACCCTTCCACTGGAGATTCATAAAAGGAATCAAAGCTAGAATTCATTTTACAATGAAATTTACCCTGCTCACTGGCACACTTCATAGGAGAATTCTGTGGGTGTAGAAGCTTGCAGAAGGGTGATAGTTTCCAAATATTTTGGACTTTAAATGCTTTCCTATCAAAAGTCTATCCTTCTTGGGCACCAACTCCCATCTCCCTTTTGTATATACAAAAACACCCCCCATATTTTTCTTACATCATCACATTTCCTATCAGATCATTTTCATCAACTTGAAAATAGTCATTGTATATTTTTCTCCTACTAATGGTTTACTTCTCTGTCTCCCTTTACAGAAAATCTCCTGAAAATTATATTTTTTTCTTGATTCCACTTATTTTTCCCATTCCCCTTAAATTGATTCCAGTCAAGCTTTCCCATGCATTGCTTTGTTACAACTCTTCTGAACATCCTCCTTCACCTGTACTTCATCAAATTCAGTGGTTAGATCCCAGTCCAAATCCTAATCCTATTTGATCTATCAGTGAGAAGTAAGACCATTGAACACTTTTTCCTTTTAAAAAGTTTTTGACAAACTTTTACACTGCACTCCCTTTCAGTTCTCCTCTCACTCCACTGATATCGTCTTTATCTTCTCTGTCAGGCCCTCATCTCCCTGAGCTCTAAATGTTGAATGCTTGAACGCATTTTAGATTTATATTCACTTCACTGGGGGCCTCATTTGGATTTCACAGTAATTAACACCACCATATGCTGGTGCCTCCAAATTTATGTCTGAATTCTCTTCCCAGAGCCTCATATTTGGATATCCTCATATTTGGCTATCATATATATCCTTATTTGTTTTGGATATCTAACTAGATTCTCAAACTTAATGTTACCCAACTGAAATAGCTAATAATCCTGCTGGTCTTACGTTCTTGTCCATCTCAATGAGTGAAAACATCACTTCTTCCATTTTCTATGACTAGTAATATGAACTTTCTCCATTTTCTGTTTCACACTTCATATCCCTGAAAAAAACTGTCAGATCTATCTTCAAATTATATTAAAAATTTGACAAACTTCCACCAACTGCCTAGCCAGCACCATGATTCTACTCCTACAGAATGACAAAATAACCACTGAATTGGTCTTCTCCATTCTGTCTATAGCCGTGAACTGACTATTTTTTACTTAGCAGCTAGAAAAATCTTCCTCAAATGTAGTTCTTCCACAGTAACCCAAACCAAGTATATGTGAACTGGCCTCAGTAAAAGCAGAGAAAGAGGTCCAGGATTGCACAGAGTGCGATTTATGGAGGCCTCCTTGACAGAAGCACAGTGGTTGGCAGCACCAGGACCAAATGGATCCCTATACTGTGAGTCAGAGGAAGGGTATGAGTTCAGATAAGATGGACTTCATTGAAGTCTGAATGTACCTGGCTTATCTTAAGCTAATTATCAGTGAGCCAGAAATATTCTTCACACCATATTCCAGTTGAAAAGCTTCACATATCACTTTCATGGTTTTGTTTATGAGATGTGATCCACAAAAATGGTGTGTGTTAAAATAAAAAAAAATTTAATATAGTGAAAAACACATTGCCATAATCTGTCTCAAAATGACCCCACCCAGTTGAACATAGTTCTTATCTTGTTGTTCTTGTCACTGTCTAAGGCCATTCTGGAAGTCTTCTTTCATGAGTGTTTTTAGCTGCACTGTTGTGCCTGCTTCAGTGTCCTGAAACAAGTTAGAAAGTTTACCTTTCATGGTCATTTTGACTTTGGGGAAGAACTAGAACCCAGTGCCAGATCTAGTGAATAAAGAGAAGGAGGATATATTTTTATGATCCTGCCATTCCATTCCACAGCACTTGGCAGTCACATTTACCCTATTTTTTAATTACATCTTGTAAAGGCACTCAGGGAAGAGGGCATCCAGAAGTGTTTCAGAAAGTGTTAGGATGGAGGGATAAGTGTTTTTGAAGTGAGCATTTTGAGAGGCATTAGTGGCAATATGTCATGACTGTAACACATATTTAAAGCATTATACATTCACTGTATTTTTCAATCTCTCCTTGTACTATAGTTTGCTTGGAAATTACACCAAAAAACAACTACGGTTAGCTACGGCAATCATGGGGACTATAACTCAAGATGTCTACAGTCTTCTCATGCTGAATCCATACAATAATATAAGTTATCTTCAGTCCAAAACCTTCCTATAGCTTCTCACTTGGATTAAATGATATTTCCTTATGTGGGCAAGAAGTCCCTACATGCTTTGATTGTCTTAGTCCTCCAATTTCCTCTCCTTCATCCTTTCTCTGAGACATCCAAACACCCAAGTACTTTCTCCGCTGCATTAAGGAGGATCCTCCAGAGAAGCAGAACTATTCAATGATAAGTAGATAGATGATGATGTTAGATAGATAGATAGATACATAGATAGATAGATAGATAGACAGACAGACAGACAGACAGACAGACAGATTATAAGGAATTGTCTCACAGTTGTGGAGACTGGGACATCCAAAACTGTAGAGCCAATATCTTTGCTCAAATACAAAGGCAAAATGGACCCAACAGAACCTAGAAGAGCCCATGTCTCAGTCCCAAGACTGTGGTAGAATTTTCTACTGGTCTATGGGAAAGGAGGCCTTTTTCTATTGGGAGCCCTCAATTGATTAAATGAGGCCCACCCACATTTAGGCACTTTTTACATAGCATACTAACTTAAAAGTTTCTCCCACCCAAAACACTCTGGCAGCATCACGTAAAATTATTTTTGACCAAATGGCTGGGAACTCTATGGCCGAGTCAGTTTGAGACATAGACTATCACATACAATAAGAAATTTGGCACTTTGTATCCTTTTATAGGACACTGTTTTTCTAGGTATCCACATGACTTCTTTTCTTGTTTCTTTTCCCAAAGTATAGACTACCAGAGAGGTGCACCCTGCCCCTTCACAACATACTTATGTTTCTGTACCTCTGTCTTACTCTCTTTTCTTTTCTTTTAGTACAAGTATGTATCCCAAACTGTTGCAATATGTATTAGTTATTGACCATCTCCCCTCCCTCATTTCCCACTTGCATATAAACTACATAAAGGCAGGGACTTTTTGTCAACTTAATTCCCTTCGAATCCTAGAAACTGGCACTCAGGAGTTACTCAGGGAATATGTGTTGAATGAGTGAATGCTTAATTATACCACAAAAGTAACTTCATCAGCACAGTACAAAGAAGAGAAAAAGAATGAAACTTACATATACCAGAATAAGGTGATAAATTCCTTGAGTTTTCTTTGTCTCTAGTCCATATATGTATACATATATTCACATTTATTTATTCAAAGTCTTGCCCATCTACATACTAGCATTTTACTGACTATGCTAGTGTCTAAGCTGCAAGGAAAGCATCATACCATCAAAATTTATTTTTTTTTAAATTTTTTTTATATTTTATTTTAAAGACAAAAGATTGGAGACATATGAACCAGAAAAGCCATAAACAATACAGAAAATACAAAGTTATACAGAATATAGTAGGGAATTAGAACTGGATGTTGTATTACATAGTTATCTTCACATTAGTTAACACAAAAACATTAAAGGAAATACCAAATTATAGATAAGATAGTAGGGAATTTGCACTG